>LBNU01026259.1:48428-64862 GCA_014162995.1 Artemisia annua | reverse complement strand
GTTTTTAGGTCCAATGGGCTTACGGGGGTTTTGGGCCTTGACTTGGACTCATTTTAGGAATGTAAAAATAATGGACTTGGGCTCTCAGGCCCAGCATAACGAATAAGCTTAGTGGGCTTGGTATAAGCCCACGTTAATTTATATAAGTTTTATAAAAAAAAACGGGATTTTGTCGAGACAAATGAGGTCTAGAAAATGGGTTATACAAGATTATAAATTCGAATAAAAAGTGTTCCTTGATTGTTCACCAAGCCAACAATGAGTTCGAATAATAAAAAGTATAGGTCGCGTGGATATATTTTAAATAACGAGACCAAAGTGTTTGTGTAAAATTATTTCTGAAAATAGTTAAAGACTTAGAAAAAAATTCTAAGTGTTTGAGATTGTTTCGAATGGGTCTAAGGGTCTCAAAAGGGGTCGAGTTTTATAAGTAGGCTTGGTTTTTAAGGTCGAAACTTGTTACCACTTATTTTTCCTCGTTCCAAATAATTTGTTCGTCAAAGAATAATAAAAGGTTACGTATATATATAACGAATTAAAAAGATCAAAGTAAAATGTGAAAATGAAAATAATATAGAAGTTGAGTTCGCCTTTCTCACCTCACCACTTGGGGTGGGAAAATACATGTTCTATGGATCGAATAGGTACAAAGGATCAACGTAGGATGGTTCACAGCCTAGCAAGGTTCACAACGAGCTATGATGGTACTCCTTGGTTCACTTGTACACTTCGTACGTCTTGCCAAATGTTCGTCCCCAACTCGACTTGCAACACTTCACGTAAAGTAAAGTATGGTTCGTTTTAGGGTGTGAGATCAACTGAGTTTGCATGGAACGTTTATAAAGGCTTGCGAGGGGATTTGTGAGGCGTTGTGACAAGAGGAAGAAGCCAAAGAGAGGGTGTGTTGGCTCGTTAGAAATGGAGGCACCTCATGCATTGCCCAATCGAGTTCATATAGACAAATGGAATGTCTATCACTTTCCTATTCCTTCGTGACAGCTTCTAGGATGTACAGTGTTCGAATGGTTGCCATTGGTGAAGTTGTAAGGTTGTTAGAAAAACATTGACACGTTTTGAGTTATCAAGTTCACTTGGTTTTTGCCATTCACTTTGGCCAGATTTCATGTATCAAACGTACATAAAAATAAACGGGGTTTATCATTCTCAAAACTAGGCTAGGTGGTCATTCAAGAGGTGTAATAATATAACGTGGTCGTGTGTTGAAATCAAAAGAGAACGGGGTGGTTGTGGGTGTGTCGCGACTAGCACAAGAGAAAGAAAGAAAAGAAAAATAATAAAGGGTATGTTGGGTTGGGCTTGTGTTGCTCGGCCCAACAAGAAAAAGAAAGAAAAGAAATATAAGGGTCCGTTGGGTTTAGTAAATGGGTTTAAAAGCCCAACGGGTCACGGGGGCCCACTTAGCAAGTTTCACGGGTCGGGTTACGATCCAATAATATTAGTGAGCGATATCGGGAATTTTCGTAGGCTCGGGAAACATATAAATATTACATGGTAATTAAACGAAACGTATATTTATAAAATATAAACGTTTAATATATATTCGCGATACTTAGACTATCTAGGTTTGTGTGCAAGCATCGTTCCTAGGTAATGATCATTTCACAATGTCATAGAGATTCACATAATACGTTATGCATAAAAAAAAATTTGTCACTCGTAAAAAGGGGATATTAAATAACGAAATACCTTTATTTCCAGTTTATGTATTTACTAATCGTATGGAAATTTACGAGAGGCTACAAATACCAAGGAGAGAATATAGTTGCTAGGGCTAAGACGTTGCATGTGTTTGTAGGAGCTTTGCTTATCGAACAGACTTTATGGTTATGGAAGACCTAGGGGAGTTTATTTGTAGTAGCTTAACCCAAGTTGTATTCGGGAAGCCCTTCAAAAGGTTAACCAACTTAGATGAAAAACTAATGTAAGGGTTAATTACATTCTCAGATGGGAATGAGGACTTTGTTTATCAAATGCCCCGTGCACACCCTAGGTATAAAAACTTTTCTGTTGAGAAATGTAAAAGGTTTCCCCCCTACGGTATATTGAGTGAGAACGATATTAGGAAAGGACTTAAGTACCCCCATGAAAAGAATAAGAGATATTATCGCGGAAGTTTAGAGCTTAATGATGATTATAAGAAGGAAGAGGCGACTATTAGGTGGCTCACGCTTGGATATGTGAGCATCAGTGACACCAGATGAACGGTGACTTTGATTCTAGCTACAAGACTCGTTAATAAAGAAAAGCGCTTCTTGGGAGGCAACCCAAGCTTTGTGTGTTTTGTTTGTTTGTTTATTTGATTTTATTTGTTTCCGTATGTATGATATTTCTTGTTATTGATTCATGATTCAAACTAACTTGTGAAAATGCTTTATTTTGTTTTTAACTTCGTCTTAACTACATATAAAGGTATTTTGCAAAAGCTAAGTGTAAGGGAAATCTAAATCGGTTTATAAGAACGAATGAACATGAATCATAACAATGTAAATTAACATACATATTAGTATTTGTTTGAGTCAAATGCTTGTATCGAGTCATAATGAATTTTTGCAAGAATTCCAGGAAGTAAGCTCTAGTTTTTCTAGAATTTTTCCGGAAACTTAACATGAGAATTCTGTCAGATCATTTCTGACGGCGTCAGGCAACAATTTTCTGCAATTTTTGAAAGTTTTGTTTTTCTTCCGGAGACATAAAAAGTTCTGTTAATTCTCTAACTTATAATCTCCAGGAATTCTGCAAATATATTCATTCCACAAGCATTATATCCTATTATAGATTATACCGCCGATTTTATGCGAGGTTGGCCTTTATTCTTTTTTCAGTTTAACAGGTTATTTTGGACAAGAAGATGATTTATATTTTGGAAGGGAAGCTTTGAGTGTTCATCTTTCTTGGAAGAAGATCTAACCATTTTACCTCACTATCCACATCAAACAAATCAGGGGAGTATTTGATTTCATTCTTTCATTTTATTTACTTTTACTTCTTCTATTTGAACATTGGGGACAATGCTCGGTTTAAGTGTAAGGGGGGTAAATGAAGACACTTTAGAGAATACAATTGCGATTGATTTTTGTTTGTTTGACAGTAAATTTGTAATAAAACCGAGAGAAATATTTGTTAGGGCAATTTTAGCGCTAATTTAAATTTTTTTACAACATTTAGAAGTGAAACCTTGGTTTTAATAAGCGTCTCATGGATAGGAAATTATATGACTAGCACAAAACCGTACCACTAAAAAATTTTTCCCCCAAATATGAGAGGTTCGCCCCTAGAATTGGTAGAAAAAGCATCCATTTTTGATGCTATGATGTGTGTACCGGTAGCACTTAGATTCTAGAACTTGAGTTAGGACCATCTCAAATCCACAAGTGAGACTACATTCGTGTAGTTAGATCTACTACCTGATAAGAGGCATTAGGATTAACCCTTTGCTTTTACACCCGTGTTTTTGTTATAATTACATTGGCTACATTGGTCAAGTAATTCTCCCAAACCCTTTGCGATATACCCATTTTTGGTGCACGATACCCCTAGTACACCCCTCCGAGCCTATCTTTTCGTTTCGACCTTTGAGCATCTTACTCAAAGTGAGAATTTGTTACACCCCACTTAAATGTACACCCAAATCGCCTTAGCCTACCTTGTATGCACTCACCTTTAGTGCATTATTGTGACAACATTTGTTAAACCCTTTGTTAATTATCTAATCGATTACATGGTTGCTAAGTCGAGTCATATCCTTGTACATATTGTTTTGGGACGATTGGGACTCATGGGTAAAGTACTAGTGTAATGGAGTAATGGGGAAGAACAACATTATTACCCCCATATGTGCTAAATATTTTAAAAGTACTCCAAGTTTTTCAATTATCCTAATTCGAGTCATTAGAATAGTTAATTGTAAACTTATGTAAAAGTTCAAGTGTAAGGGGAGAACCGAGGCCCCTATGATGTATTATTTTGGATGGTAGGGCAAGAATGTATGCAAAAAAAATAAATAAAAAATAAAATAAATAAAATAAAATCGAAAAATCAAGAAAAATACAAAAAAATGTGAAAAAGAAAAGTAGAAAAAAACATACGAACTACCATCCTGTATCTTTTATGTTTGTTTTTGTTTTTGTTATTTTGTTTTTAGCTTAAGATTGAGTCGAGTCTTGGCTTAGCAACATTGTATAGTGCATGTATTTGACATGATAATTAACTCGCCTCCATTAAAATACCCTTTATTCCAACCAAACCGTGTTTATCATATCCCTACACCTTACGTTACAACCCTTTTGAAAGCCCTCTTTGATAGTTTATCTTATGTGCTTACGCCTAGTGGAGGAGTAATTGATCCTCTCCCAAGCCTATGGTAATCTATTTGCTATGACAGGTAGTGAGAGATATTTTCCGTTTTCATTTATGAGATGTAATTCTATGACACTTGAGAGATGAGAGTATCCAAACACTATTTTTGAGGTGCTAGTGTATGATATCCATGCTTATTATGATTAGGGTCGAATAACTATTTGTTGTAAATAATTTTATATTTGTGTTAAATGACCTCTAACTCATATTTTGATTGGAATAAAAGCTCATTTGCTTGAGGACAAGCAAATCCCAAGTGTAAGGGTATTTGATGATACGAAAAGTGTACCCGTTTTAAGGGGTCATTTAAGCCCTAATTCGAGTAAATGTGATCAAATATTGCCCTAAATCGTTCCTTTTGTCATTTTAGGTACTTTTGAGAAGAATTCTGGAAAACATGCTAATTTGGACGTTTTTGGAGCATAAAAGTGAAGAAAACGACAAAGTCTCAAAAGAAGCTGGAAAACCTTCCTGACGGCGTCAGAGTCACAAGGTGATGCCGTCAGCCAACGTTGACAAAGGAGTAGAATCAGATTACACTAGACGCCCTATGAAGAAAACAAGATGTTTACACCTGACGGCGTCAGGTGTTGGAGGAAGTAGGCCGTCAGGTGTAATGCTAAAGAGTGACGGCCCAGAGCTAATATACAAGTGACGGTGTCAGAAGTAGATCTAGGCCATCCGAGAACCCTAATGGCGGCGAGCTGACGGCGTCAGAACCCATAACCTGACGCCGTCAGAATGTAAAATCTATATATACTTTTCTATTTTTCATTCATTAGTGTGGAACTTTGGGTGCAAGTTTGGGAAAAACCCTAGAGACGAATTTGGCTGTGTTTTCAAGGGTTTTTCACCCTTGAATCCTTCATGTTCAATTAAAGATAAGTCCTCACTTAAATTAATCAATATATCTATGTGTTGGTTAATCATATCTTATGCTTGTCTTTTAATTAACATGCTAGGCTAGATTTTTCTTGTGTTTGCTTAGATCTAATGAAACCTAACTATTAATTATTGGTTGATTGGTGTGTTATTACTTGTCTTGGATGAATGTTTCATCAATGTTAGGCTTAAGAAAACTGGCTAAACACCTATATGGTAACATGCTTGAACGTCTTAAGAAACATGTAACTAATGCGTACTAGGTTATTAAGGTAGTATTTAACGCATGAGCCACAGTTTACAATCCCTATGATTGGGTGCTTTACGCATCGTTGTAGGACGAGATAAGAGCTCATAGAATTGGGGAGATATGTACGCCACCCCATGAATTGTTAAGGAATACACCCGTCATCTACGCAAGAAATACATACACCAATTAACCGGTAAGAGATAGTTAGGGAGTAAGGAAATCTAAGTAAACACATTTGTCTCCATATAAGTTTCCACAACCACAATAGTTTAGTTATTTTATTTTTAATTGCAATTGTAGTTTTTGGGTTAGTTGACTAGCAACTAATTCCGCCCACTCCTCCAAAACCCAAGATTTTACCTACTTTCAAAAAATATAAAAATACAAAAATAATCTTCCTTCACCCTTAGACCTTTTAGAGTAGTTTTTCTAACCTAACGAACACTATTCCCTGTGAGAGAACGATCAATCCCCCGTACTTACCACTACACTATACTACACCAACAAAGTACACTGCCTGGTGGGATTGCAAGCTTCTCAAGATCCCTTGAGAGGTAAAACCTGTTGCGTGGTCGCAATCCCACGTCATCACTAATCCTTACCATGGCCGTTCCTAATCGGATACCCCCAAAAGGGCTTACACAGACATACCGAAGTACACCCATGATTAGGTGAGTCGCTAGAGATCACCCCACGACTGTAGACCGTTTTGGAATCACTGCGAACACTAAGCGTAAGCCATAAAGAATTACCGAAGTGACCTGCTGTCAGGGCTGTTTGATGTTGACCCTGGCAGGAATTTCCATTCAATCATTGAGAAATACATAGGTAAATTCTCTCATAAACGTTCTCGGCAGATTGTTAAGATCTGCGTAGGACTCAATAATGTACAACTGGTGTCCATTGATGTAGAACCACCATTGTAGGAATGTTAAGTGTTCCTAAGAGATCTTTGATGTAATCTCGGGGCTCTAGACTCAATAAGTGCACAATTGGTTTCATATGCGGAGGCATGGAGCAGAGGGCCTCCTTTTCAATATCAACCATCTCTAAGAGACAAGTCGATAGATTACAATGGTTCCCCATGAGAATGAAACAAGTACCTTTTGAGAGATACCCGAGTGGCTAGAAGGTTTAAGTGCAGTGCGTCACTGGGTCCATGACGTCTTGTCTTCAATACCGGTGTCACCTTGGTAACAACCAGTAGCATATGAGTTGAACCTGGTGTCTGCCCTAAGGTTGAACATATGGAGGGCTATTTCTTTTCACCCTTTTCATTACTTTTCTTTTTAATTCTTCAACCCCTTCTTTCTCCTTTCATTCTTTACTCCTTTTTTCGAATCATACCTAAGGACTTCTAATTCTAATCTACTGGAATTGTCCTTGGGTAGATCCCTCCAGCTCTGGCGGATCATAGGACGGTTTTTCCTAACCTTAGTCACCTTATATCTCCATGACTATCCTATTGTTGCCATCGAACCAAACATTTGAAAATCTTCTCAAAGTATTTATGATAATGAAACATTTTTGTTAACACTTTGATAGTTTTTGACTTCATTGAAATACTCCCCCTTCACATGTGCTCATAAGTTTTTTCGATAAATTTGCACATGTTGGGTAGAGTTGGCACTTTTTGAATTGATCGACTTTAAGTGAACAAGACCGATTCGAAACACGTTTACATCACTAGTTAGACTAGCTTGAAATTATTACCCGGCCTGGTCAAGTCCAAAGAAAGTTTCTCGAATTAGTACATTCTACTTAGACAAATCCTTTTCGAGACACGTTTACGTCGCTAGTTAAAGAGATACATTAACATCTTTTAGGTGACAACTAGCTCTAATAACTAACTTGAAGTTATTACCCGTCGAGGATAAGTCTTTTCGATTACTAAAATTTTGTTTCGTCAATTTTTGGGTCAATTCTGAGTCTAGCTCCAATGAGATTCAGCCACAATTAACAATCTTATTGATCACAATCATTTTAGTCACATTTTAATCACATTTAATCACGTCTTCTCCCCCTCAAAAATAGCATATCGTGATATTTTTTATATCAACTGATTAATAGAAAGAGCTTTTCGAGAGATAGACGGATTTGTTTTCGCATGAAATCGGAACATTTTTTCTTTTTAAGTTTATACTCCCCCTTAAAGAAACCATATTGGTTAAACATAGAGTTTAAAATCATTTTAAGGGTTTTAGAGGGAGTTTCTTTGAAATTTGAGTTATGTACTGAAATGTACACAAGTCATTTTGAAACGAGTTTTTGCTTGAAATCTTTTCGTTTGTTTATACTCGAACTTTTTGAAAAAGATTTCGGTTTTGAATGTTCGAGTCCTGATCAGAAATAATCAGAAGTCATCATTCGGGTCCGGGTTTCGTACTGAAGTGTACGAAAGCCATTGTGAATAAATTTTGAGAAACGACATGTTTTAAAAAAACATTTAAATGAACTCCCGCTCAAGCATATGTACATATCCGTGTCATTGTTGAATGACATTTCTAGAAACGTACATAATATTGATTATACGAGAGACATGTCGTGAGAAGAATATTTTTGGATTTTTGATTTTATATTGTTTTTGTATTTTTGAAATTTTATATTTTTGTATTTTGTTTTTGTTGGTTTTTCAAATTTTGTATTTTGTTTTTCAAAAATATTTACAGCAAAGCGGTATTGAAAATATTTTTCAAGAAGATTCGAGAAGACGTTCTAACTCCTCAGGGGTTAGGCTTCGCATGCCAATTCGTCGAACTAATTCGTCAAACCTATCTTTTGGAAGGGCTTTAGTAAATAGATCGGCGAGTTGGTATTCCGTCTTAACGAAAAATAATTCAACAGTACCCTCTTCTACGTGCTCTTTGATGAAGTGGTAGCGGACTCTAATATGCTTCGTCTTAGAATGATGAACGGGGTTGCACGAGATGGCTATGGCACTTTTCGAGTCACAATACATAGGTATTCTGTCGAAAGTAAAGCCATAATCTGTGAGCTGTGTTCGCATCCAAAGAACTTGGGCACAACACGCAGATAGAGACACATACTCGGCTTCCGTGGTTGAAAGTGCAGTACAATCCTGTTTCTTTGACGACCAGCTTACTAGTTTTTCACCCAAAAATTGTGCTCCACCTGATGTACTCTTTGCTGTAACTTGATCACCTGCATGGTCGGCATCTGAAAATGGTGTTAGTTGAAACCCCGAATCCTTCGGATACCAAAGTCCCATGTTAATGGTTCTTCGTAGGTATCGAAAGATTCGTTTAACCTCTTTGAGGTGAAGTTCGGTAGGCTTTGCCTGAAACCGTGCTAATAGGCAAACAGCAAATTTAATATCGGGTCGGCTAGCAGTTAGGTACATGAGAGAACCGATCATGCTCCGATATTTCTTCGGATCGATGTGTTTTCCAAACAAATCAGCACCTATTTTTGGTGAAGTGATCATTGGAGTACCAACAGAATCACAATCTTCCGTACCATGTTTTTTCAAAATCTCAATTGTATATTTAGCTTGATTTATAAAAATACCACGAGGGGATTGATGTATTTGCAAACCAAGAAAGAATTTTAGTTCCCCCATCATGGACATTTCAAATTTTCTTTTCATGAGATTTTCAAAATGTTTTGAATGTTTCGGATTAGTGGACCCAAAGATAATGTCGTCCACATAAATCTGAACAATCAAAATATCATCTTTGTACTTTTTGGTAAACAAGGTAGGGTCAATAGTTCCTTTGGTGAAGTGGTTTTGAAGCAAGAAAGATGATGGTTCGTCATACCATGCCCTTGGAGCCTGTTTGAGACCATAAATGGCTTTCTTAAGCCTGTAGACGTAGTCTGGATGTTCTTTGTCAATGAATCCCTCTGGCTGACTCACATACACTTCTTCTTTCAGAGTTCCATTCAAGAATGCTGTCTTAATGTCCATCTGATAGACTGTGATGTTTTTGTGAGCTGCATAGGCTAAGAAGATCCGGACTGCTTCCAATCTAGCTACGGGCGTGAATGATTCCTTGAAGTCTATCCCTTCTTCCTGTGGATACCCTTTAGCCACGAGACGAGCTTTGTTGCGAATGACAGTCATTTCCTCATCCATTTTGTTCTTCCACAACCATTTGAGATCAAGAATACGTTTCTCAAGTGGGCGTGGGACAAGTTCCCAACTATCATGTAACTGATATTGAAGAATATCATCCTGCATTGCTTCTATCCATGGGTTTTCTGCCATTGCTTTTCGAATGTTCTTAGGTTCTTTAAGACTTAATGAACAAATGTAGATACACAATTCGAGATCGGTGGCAAGTTGTCTCGTCGTCTGAACTGGCCTTGAAGGTTCACCAATAACGTGTTCGATTGGATGGTCTTTTGTCCATTTGAGTGTAGAAGGGTACCTTGGTTTTAACATATGCGTGTTAGATAGTTCTTGTAACCGTGAAGAAGATTCAGCAGAGTTTGTTGCAAACGGGTTTTCAAATACTTCTTCTTCTTCTTCTAACGCAGCATTGTTTTGGTTTTGTGTTTGTTCTTCTTGAAAATATGTGTTTTGGTTTTGCTCATCAACTCTTGGTAGAACAATTTCAATAACCGGAGTTGCTGGAGTAGATGTTGATGATGTTGAGGGAGTTGGTGCTTCAGCTTCGATTGTGGTAGATGCATCTTGTGTTGGTGGTGGTGGTGGTTGAAGATTTTGAGCGGGTGCAGCGGAATGATGTGGAGATGCATTTGTCGAAGTTCCACCATAGTATTCATCAAACATTAACTCGAAGAAGTTTTCCAGTTCTTGATCTGAAGGTTTATCCGGTGTTGTTGACTGAGCTCCATTAGGTACGAGTCCTGAACTGATGTGTCCAGAAGTCTGACTGTTTGGTGCGGGTCCTAATCTGGTTTGATTAGAAGCCATTGGGTTAAGCGCGGGTTCTAGAGCGAGTCTCTCAGAAGCCATTTGTGAAATCTCATCAAACTTCACATTCATCGTCTCCATTATCATTTTTGTTCTTCTATTATACACCCTGAATGCCCTCGAGTTTTCAGAATATCCAATGAAGATTCCAATATCACCCTTAGCTTTCATCGTCTCCATTATCCTTTTTGTTCTCCTATTATACACCCTGAATGCCCTCGAGTTTTCAGAATATCCAATGAAGATTCCAATATCACCCTTAGCTTTCAGCTTCCCTAGATCTTCTCTGTCGTTCGTTGGATAACATAAAGCGCCAAACACGTGAAGATAAGAGATATCCGGTTTCCGATTGTTTAGAAGCTCATATGGTGTTTTATTGAATCTTGGATGAATTAGGGATCGGTTTTGAGTGAAACAAGCAGTGGCTACGGCAGCAGCCCATAAGAATAGTGGTGCACTAGAATAAATTAGCATTGTGCGAGCAGCTTCCACAAGTGTTCTATTTCTTCTTTCAACTACCCCATTCTGCTGTGGAGTTCTAACAACCAACATCTGCAAAATATGATCTTAACTCCAGATTGGTAAATTCTGTGCCGTTATCTGTTCTTACAATTCTTACTGGAGCTTGAAGTAGAACTTGAATACGCTTCAGAAAGGTGATGATGTTGCCAGGTGCTTCGTCTTTTGATCTCAAAAACTTTACCCAAGTATATCGTGAATAATCATCGACAATAACAAGAATATACTTCTTTCCATTGATGCTTTCAACTCTCATTGGGCCACATAAGTCCATATGCAACAGATGTAACCTTGCTTCCGAACTAGGTATAGTTTTGGGTTTATATGATGCTCGTTTGCTTTTTCCTTGTTCACATGATGGACATAAGTGATCCTTGGTGTATTTGAACTTAGGAAGTCCGTTGACGATGTTTTCTTTGGCTAATTTGTTGATGGTGTCGAAATTGAGGTGAGATAAACGTCGATGCCACAACCAAGACTTTGTTTCGGATGCTCTTGTCATAAGACAAATTGGTGATGTAGAGGCGATTGTATTGATGTCGATAGCATAAAGGTTAGTACCACGATTTCCAGTTAAAAGATCATCTCCAACCAAATTTCTAACAAAAACCTTACTTCTCCTAAAGGCGACCTCTAAAACTGCATCACAAAACTGCCCAACTAAAAACAAATTATGTCCCAACCCTTCGACGTAGTAAACTCGAGTGATCAAAAAATTCCCAAACTGAAGATCTCCATAACCCTGAATAGCTGCTACATGATCATTACCAAAGCGTACAGTACCCATAAATTTCCAAACAAAATTGATCAGCAGCTTTAAATTCTCGGTCATGTGCTTGGAGCAACCCGAGTCGACGATCCAAAGACAAATTTCGATAACCTGCGAAGAACAGAAGTTTTTGTGTTTGGAAACCGTTATGAATTTGGTTCCATGGGGTTAGGGGTAAAATCAGTATCACACTCATAGAAGGTTTCTAGATGTTCAGACTGAACCATTATTAATGTGCCATCTTTAAGTATGAATTTTCTACCCGTTGGTTTCCATGCACAATACTTAAGATAGTTACTAGGCATTTCGCTATTAGTGGTATTCCTGATAGTTTGAATTAGTTTATCAAAATATCTAGATTTAGCACTAGGTCTATTTGGAACATCCTTCTGTTCAGGCAACACATTCACATTCTTAGAAACATATTCATCATGAACATCATTAATTAAACATTTCTTGCATATTAAACAAACAGAGTCATTACATGCATTAGAAACAGTACTTTTGACATTACATTCAGATGAACTATGTCTCTTATTACAAAGCGATAAATTCCTAGGGTGTTCTTCTACTTCTTCCATTTTATTCTTGCTACTGCTCTTAGAGACAGGCGAGACTCTATTTTTCCTTGTATTGCTCCTAGGCTGTAGTCTGCTGCTCCTAGAGGTGCTTGCTAATCCTGTAGAAGGTAAGGCACACTCATTAGAATTTATTTTGTTGTCATGTTTAGTATCCCTAGATTCTTTAGAATTATCCTTTATGCATTTTTCATTTGTCCTAGATGTTGAGGCAAACGCAATAGTGGGACTAATCCTAAAAAGACCAGGGGCTAACACTTTTGGTGTTTCGACAACCGCTTTTCCTTTTTCAACACTCTTTTCATTTTCAGTATTCTTGGACAAGGGTGATGGAGTGACTGGTTTTGTCAAATCCTTTTTCACATCGACTTTTGGAACAAATTGAGAAATTGACATTTTTGGTTTAACAACCGGTTTAGAAGTATTTTCTTTGTCCGAAGTCGATGGTTTTACAAACTTAGTATCCATACCCATTCCTTTTTGACTTTCTAACTGAGCCCTCAAAAGATCATTTTGCTCTTTCATGTTCTTGAAGGCACGCTCATACGACAATTTGTCATACTTGCATTCTTTGTTTTTCCGATCAAGTTGTTTAAAATATGACACGTTTTCTTTTTCAAGTTCAATAAGAGCATTTTCATATTTTGAAACAATTGCGGAGGTCTCAGCTCGAAGTCTTTCATCATCCTCAACAGAATATGTTTGCAACACAATAGACATAATATCAGTAGACAAACTGCTTCGAAGAGAGAGTCGTTTAACTTTTCCAAAACATTTATCTTCTCAAAAGATTCATTTGCCTTCTTTATTAGGGATTTGTGATCCTTAACAAAGTCAGCTGTTTCTTTCAAAAACGCTTGTTCAAAATGAATTACTCTAGCATTAGCAGCGTTAAGTTGTGGAGAAATGTCATTTTCAAGAATCTTTTTTACTTGTAAATGAACTGTGGAATTCCAATTATTTTCAGTTAAATCCGTTTTAGATTCTAAAGTCTTTTGAAGTTCTCCAACTCTGGTTTTGAGATCATCAAGATATCCTCGTGCAGCACTTGTGTTAAAAGTGTTGTTTAAGGACATCTGTTCCATGTTTGAAAGAGATTTGGAAACAACGACAGGTTTAGAAACACGTTTTGAAATTCCTTGGCTTTTGGAAATGTTTTTGGAAATCTCATACGCTTGTTTCTGTGGAACGAAAGTGATTCCAGAAAGTTTGTTTAGTTTGTTGTAATCAATTGGTTTTAAATCTGGGTTCTTTTGTTTCATTTTAGTTATGCTCTCTTCGACCAGTTCCATCGTTTCCACATAATCACGAACAATAGGAGGATCATGTTTCTCATATATCACATTTTCATTGTATAAAACATTATGTTCTCTCTGAGCTTTCTTGAGATTACAAGGAGTTTTGTTACCTAGAGCCATTTTGTTTTTTGTATGGTAAACCGGACCAGTTTGATTAGTAATCATGTGAATTGTTTGACTCGAATGACCCGTTTTAACCAACAAATCTTCTAGTTTTTCTATCATATGTTGTGACTCTATGATTTCATCCAAAAGTTTATCTTCTTTCTTTGCAAAGTCCTTTTTCAACTCATCCCGTTCTTTTTCAAGATTAGTATAAGCTGATTTTTGTTTTGAAAGTTGGTTAGTTAAATCAGAAATCTCTTGTTTTAAAGACTTGATGATTTTCATTGAAGTGACTTCAAGAGTGTCAAATTTGCATTGCAGTTCCCTATCTTTAACAAGTATCTTCTTATAACCAATTTCAAATTCAGACTCGTGTTTTTTATCAATTTGAAAACTTTTGTCTTTTTCCTTGTATCTCTCAAGCTCAGTGGTCAATTTCTCATTCGCGGCCTTAACTTCGCGATTGACCTTTTTCACTTTCTCAATTTCAATAGTACAATTATTCAACAATGATTCAAATAAAGCACGTGTTTCCTCATCATTCTCAGCATGCTGTGAAACGGAGCCATCATTATGATTCATATCGGGAGTTGCCGAAGTAATATTGCTTGAGTCTCAGAATGCTGTTCCTCATGAGGGGACATATCAAATATACCATTATTGTTGAAAGTATTGTTTAATGGTACCTCAGATACTGCATCGGTGTCATAAACAGGAGGTGTCTCAAAATCTGTATCATACTTAGCCTCCTGAAGATTCGCCATGAAGATGCAGTTTACATCGATATCCTCTCTATCTTCCATATCATCCATAAGCGCCATGTAATCATTCTCCTCAGCAGTCAACTGGAATCATGCCTCTTCCTTTTGTGCCAGCATCAATGCTTTCTGCAGATACGCTGTATCCTTCTTTTTCAGCTTAGTAGGACAGTTCCTTGCCATATGACCGACACCTTGACAGTTGAAACACTTTACCAAATTTCCTTGATTCCCATTCACATTTCCATAATTCCCACCAACTTGTACTGCAACATTTCCAACCTGATGACCCACTGCCTGATTACCAACATTCTGACCCCTCTGATTTCCACCAAACTGACCCATCTGATTCCCTGCATACTGACCCATCTGATTCCCTGCATACTGACCCATTTGACCCATCTGATTCTGCATATTCTGATTACCCATGTGAAATCTAGTAGCATATCCTTGCTGATTCCCCATAACTCCAACCATTTGGCCTCCATTGCCCATATTGAAACTCGGCTGAGCAATCTGCTTATTGCGAGTGTTCGATGAAATCCTTTGGTTGTTGTTAGTTGGTGTTGAATAGCGTCCTTGGACTGCTTTTGTCAGAAGAGCAAGTGCTTGTGTCAAAGCTGCAGTAGATTCATCATTGTCAGTGAACTCTGGTTCTTGGAACTGTGGATATTGTTGTTGTGGAATAACTTGTTGTTGTTGTGGGTAGAATTGTTGTTGTGGAAGATATTGTTGTTGCATGTAGTTGTGTTTAGAAGATGATGATGGTTGATGTTGTGTGTTCATTGGTAAAGGTGTTGGTGTATGAGCAATGAGTGCGAGAGGATCATGTTTTTTAGCAAGTAATTCAGCTCTTACTTCATTTGCCTCAGCCTGATTCTGCTTCAAGAAGTCATACAACTGATCATAGGTAACATCATGCAAATTCTTCGTTTGATAAACAATAGTGACGTATCTTCCCCATTTTGGTTGTAGCTCATTCAGAAAGATTGTGTTGTTAGCAATGTTTGTCTGAGTGAGATTATGCCTTGACAAATCATTCATGACCTTACAGAACCTGTGGTAATACGACTCTATTGATTCACCAGGAATTGAAGTAAACTTGCCTAATTCCTTGAGCAATTGTGTTTCCATTTCTTGTTTCCCGATGTCTGTTCCATACATTAACTTTTTGACTCTTTCCCAGACAGCATGAGCACTTTCTTCACTATCCACTATAGCATAAGTCGTTTCAAGTAGACCAAGAACAACAAGATGAAACGCTTGATCATCAGCTATGATTTGTTGTCTGTCCTCTTCAGTGTAGTCAGCCTCAGTTTGAAGTCTGTAGAAAGGTGGTACTGGGGGGTTCCATTAGGATCACCAGGGTCTAGTATTTCTTTGGGTGTGAAGGGTCCTTTCAAAACGGAGTGAACAAGTTGTTTTCCATTTGATTTTCTCTTAAGATAGCGTAACATTCTACTAGCCCATTGTGAATAACCACCCTTTGACAGCATGGGAGGTCGGTTTTCGGCACCGGCAGCATGAATATCTTGTTGAGTTGCCATGATATGAATTCGAAGTGAAAAGTTGTTCTTAGGATCTTTTGAAAGATAACAAAGGTTGTTGTTGAAGATTAGATGTTTTGGTGAAAGATGACGTACTAATTCGGCTTGATTCTTAATCGGGAAAACCTTTACTCGAGAATTTGAAAATTTTGCACTCTCAAAATTTGAAAAATACTAAGAAATGCAATTCTAAGGTTACAAGAAAATTTTAAGTTTAAAAAATTTTGACGCCAAATTTTACCGAAAATTTTTGAATTTTAACGTAAAAATTTGAATTTTGGACCAAAATTTTCAACGTTATAATAAACTTCGAATTTTGCGTAACAATTGAACGTTTAGTCTCCCCTAGAAAATAAGTTTTACTCAAATTTTCCCGCCAATTTTTTTTTTTTTTTTTTTTTTTTTTTTTTTTTTTTTTTTTTTTTTTTTTTTTTTTTTTTTTTTTTTTTTT
>LBNU01026259.1:12620-32799 GCA_014162995.1 Artemisia annua | reverse complement strand
AAGATCCATTTGAGGGCGATAATCATTGCACAGTCTGGAGGGGGCACTAATTCCCAAACATCTAGTCTGTCAAATTCATGGATTTCATCTTGCATTGCAGTGAACCAGGACGTTTTAGTCAATGCTTCTTTATAATTCTTTGGTTCAACTTTGGACAGCACGTTGCTAACAAAACACCATAAAGCATCTGTGGCAAGTTATCGTCGTGTAGATACTGGCCTAGATGGGTTACCAATGATGTTGTCAATCGGGTGATCATTTGTCCATTTCCTGATATGCTCATGAAGTTGATGATTGGGAATTGAAGTAGCAGTGTTGGAATCTTCTGAGGAGGTTGCCAAAGTAGATGGTTCAGGAGCAAATATGTTGACAAAAGGTTCATCAGGTGGTTGAGTAAAAGGATTCACTTCAAATGTGTTATCAGATGCTTCTTCTTGTGGAATTGAAGAGTGTTGATCTGTGTGATTGGTATGACTAGATAATGGAGCATTCTGACTAATAGAGATGGAGATGGAAGGCCCGTTTGTGGGTTAAGGTTCATCATTGGCAGCAGCATCAGGATCTATGACTTGTTGTTCAGGTTCGACTCTCTGTTGAGGCTCAAAATACTCATCATACATTGAATAAAACAATTTCTTCAAGTCCTCACAGGTAGGTGGCACAGAAGGAGCATCTGTGCTAATGGGTCCAGGAGTCCAAAGATTAGATGCGGGTCCTGAACTGGAGAATTCAGGAACCGTTTGCTCGGTCAGCTCATCAAACGAGACATGGATGGTTTCCATGATTTGTCGGGACCTTTTGTTGTAGATTCGATACCCCTTTTTGTTTGGTGCATACCCAACAAAAATTCCAATATCAGCTTTTGCCTTTAGCTTTCCCAAGTCTTCGCTATCATTGTTTGGGTAACATAATGCACCAAAAACACGAAGGAAAGAGAGGTCGGTTTTCTTTTATGCACTAGCTCATAAGGAGTTTTGCAGTGAAGAGGATTTATTAGTGATCTGTTCTGAGTGTAACAAGCCGTTGCAATTGCCTCTCCCCAGAGAAACATAGGAGCTTTAGAGAAGATCAACATAGTACGTGCTGCCTCTACAAGTGTACGGTTTCGTCTTTCAACGACTCCATTCTGCTGAGGGGTTCGAGGTATACTCCTTTGATGACTAATTCCCAGATTTTCATAAAACTGGGTAAGTTGTTGATTGACAAACTCCGTTCCATTATCTGTGCGGACGAATCTGACAGTTTTATTGAGTCCAACTTGCAGCTGCTTGATTAGTTTGATGATGATCTCAGGTGTTTCATCCTTGGATCTGAGGAATTTGACCCATGTGAATCGAGAGTAGTCATCAACAATCACTAACACATATATCTTTCCAAATATGGTTTGCACTCTCATGGGACCACAGAGGTCTATGTGAAGGGTATGAAGAACTTCCATGATGGTGTTGATGGTTTTGGGTTTGTGAGTATGCTTCTTGCCTTTACTAAGCTGGCAAGCGGAACAAAGATGATCCTTTTCATACTTCAGCCTGGGCATGCCACGAACAAGATCTTTACGAGTAAGTTCATTGATGGTTCCGAAGTTCAAATGGTTCAAACGACGATGCCACAACCATGACTTGGTCTTCGAAGCCTTAGATAGTAGACAGATTGGAGATGATTGCATCATGTCTTCAATGGATATAGTGTAGAGGTTTGTGCCACGTCTGCCTTTCAAGAGATCCATACCATCCAATCTTCTTACATGACAAGAGTGTTTTCTGAAGGCAACTTCTAGATCTGAGTCACAAAATTGACCTACGGAGAATAGATTATGCCCAAGACCTTCTACATAATATACCCGAGAGATAACGCGGTCACCAACCACATAATCTCTATAACCCATTATTGCACCAAAATGATCATTCCCGAATCTAACAGTCCCGATAAACTTTTTTACGAAATTTCTGAGCCGCGAGCGATCCCCCGTCATATGTTTTGAGCAGCCTGAGTCCAAATACCACAGGGCGATTTGTACGACCTGCATTTGAAATCAGACAGATATGGATAACGGACAAACTTGGATCCCCAACCAAAAGTGGGTTCCGATTGGTTAGCACAAACAACAGAATTGGAAGAATTAATATTGACCTTAGTCATAACATGACATGCTGGGGAACTAGACTTATGGTTAGCACATTGGGTTCCTATAGGAAAAGTTCTACCAGATTTCTTCCAAATCCTAATGTTGGGAAACTTAGGATTAGACTGTTTGGCAAAGGGGCGATGACTTCCTATTGATATTATTCTTCCAGTGGGTCTCCAATGATAGCCAACATTAGTAAACTTCCTTCCTGTTGCTTTCCAAACATGTTTTTCACGATTATAATAAACATTATGACAACCAGGGGATACTTTAGAAGCATACAAACAGGTCTTAACACACACATCATGATTACCAAAATTTAAATAGTTATTACAGAGCTCACAACTGGTTTTAGAATTCAAATTAATTACAGTACGCCTAGAGCTAATAATAGAATCAACACGATTCTCAACGTTCAGATCAGTTTTATTGTTCCTAATGTGGTCTTCTACTTTCTTTCCTTGAGCACTTTTAGCTGGCGAAGTCCTATCATTCCTTGTATTGCAACTAGACTTTGACCCGCTAGCATTAGTGACAGCTTTTACTCCTGTATAATTAATGATGGCAACATTAGAACGAGAAACTGCTGTTTGATTTTTGGTATCTGATGTGTTATTTTTTGGTGATGTTATGGGCACTTTAAAGGCAACATGCTTGTTCTTAACCTTAGAGGAGAAATCATTAGACTTATCACGCATGCAAACAGCTTTAGGACATGTACCAATGGCATAATCTAAAAGCTCATATGATCTGTTAGTGAGATAATACACATCACGGATGCCAATGTCCGCAGGGCTCACTATTCTAACCTCTTCAATAGTTTCGCAGAGGATACCTAGGCAATCCTTGAGATACCTCAGGTACTCACTGTGAACAAACGCATTATTCCTAAGGGGAAGAGGAATATTAATGGCATCAACATCAGTTCTTTTTGTTTTCCCTTTCACCTGAGTCTTTAGATTCTCATTTTCTTTGAGAANATACCTCAGGTACTCACTGTGAACAAACGCATTATTCCTAAGGGGAAGAGGAATATTAATGGCATCAGCATTAGTTCTTTTTGTTTTCCCTTTCACCTGAGTCTTTAGATTCTCATTTTCTTTGAGCAAAGAAGTTATCTTTTCATTGTTTTTATCACGCATGATCTTCATCGAATCATGTAACTCTTTGTAATGTTGTTTGATTTAGAGTTTTCAGCTTGGAAACAATCATTTTCGTATTTCAAATCGTTAATGACATTTTGAAGTTGAAGATATTGAGAATCTAAACACGGAGGTTTCTGGGAATCAATCGCATCACATTTATTATCAATCGCATCACATTTATTATCAATCACATCACATTTATTCGTCTTAGATTGAGCAATTTGAAGCTTCAGTTTCCGCATCGTGTTAGTGTGAGCCTAAATTCTTTCATCCCTTTTGGCTAATTCAAAATATGCGTCAAATTCAGGAGCATCCGAAGATGTCTTGGCATTTGAGTTTCTAATTCTTTCTTCTAGATGTTGGTATCTTAATTGCAAGTTAAGATTATCAACCTCTAGTTTTGAAAATTGCTTGACCATGTTATCATGATCATCTTTTTGAATTTTTTCGCGCAGTTTTAAATTCTCCCCCTCAAGCTCAACAACACGATTCTGAAAAACCTTAATGTAACAGACATATCATGAAATTGGGAAGCAGATAAAGAAGAATCAGTAGCAGTATAAAACACATCTTGAGCAATGCACATGGCAATTAGATTATCATTCATGATGAGAGCATTCTTCCTCGCAATTTCACTATGTTGAAGATCCATTACAGTTTGTTTTCCTTCACGTTCCTGGTTTTTAAACACCTCTTTCATTTCATTGATCTCTTGTTTAAGGGACTTTTCCATGTATTCAAAGTGGTTTCTGATTTGTTTAAAAAACGGAATGACTTCTGTGAGATAACATTCTTTTGTAACTTCAAAACCCCTTTCCCCCTCAGTAATTCCCGTTGGAGTAATCCTCTTTTTACACGTTTTGTCAAAATCCGTAAACATTTGATACAATACATACATGCTAATAAGAGTTTTACATTGAGTGGGAAGTGTTATCTGAACTAGGTTCATGGGTGTATTGGGAGGATACATTGTGGGTTTAGCAAACTTAAGGGGAGTGGTATCCATAAGAAGTTCAGCTTTCATTTTTTCCACATCTAAAGCCCAAAAAATCTGTTCAGGGGTTAACCTAGTTTGGGGCACAAAGACAGTTAATCGGTTCTACTCATAGTAGTTATGGGGTTTGATATTAACACGATTTGCTATGCACATGGGATCCTTCATCTTATCCTCAAGTCTTTTCCTATTTTCTGTTTCAATTTCAACAATCTCATCTGTATCACGCACATCAGGGGTTTCATGATTGGGCTTAAGCATCACATTATAGTCATATAAGGCAGGTTGAGAGGCACTAACGCTCCTAAGATAATTAGTTTTAGGCACACCTGTATCCTTATCACTATGTTTATCACGAAGCTTAATGTGCTTATGCATCATTTGAGCAGTTTGAATGGTTTGGCCTTGTGTGTACAATTTGTTTTCAAGCTTGTTCTTTAAGGCCTTTAATTGGGAAAAATCGTTTAGAAGTTTGGTTTCTTTGCTTTGAAAATCTAATTTTAGTGTGTTGACACTGTTTTGAATCTCCTGTTTTTGTTTAACAGTTTGATCGATTTGATTTTGCAAAGATTTTATTTCCCCTCTTAACTCTTCTTCCTTTAAATTCCTCTTGGTAATATATGTACACATTTGCCAATTCATTTTCTGTTCACGTTCAGTTAACTCAAATTTTGCACGTTGTTGATACATATTCACCTGATCTTTGAGAATATTAATCCTAGTGGTTAAGGTGTCATCAGGAATAACAGCAGTATAATCATCATATTCACAAGTATCATTATTAATGAAAGAGTCATCACTAGGTAAAGTACTTTCGATACTTTGTTTCAAGTATTGCTCATATGGGACAACATTACTATTACCCATATCAGCAGAATTTGAATCAATAGTGTCTGTGTGTTTTACTTCGTTATGAGTCCTTTGATTGTGCATCACATCGTCAACATGTGTATCTTCAGATGCTCTACTAGATTCATCAGACTCTTTATTGTTATCCATATGTTGTTGTTTTGAGGAAACATTAGTGTTTTTCAAACCAACATCATCTGGCGTGACAATACTAGTTTGATGAACCTCATCGAGTATCGTTGGAATGGCACATGTTTCATATGTGTCATATAATTTGAGTACCTCAGAAATGATGGATGATTTGGAAGATCCTGATTGATTTGCCGATGTGATCGCAGATGTAAGCTTGGCCATAAAGATGGTTTGTGCAGTAGGTTCATCATCAACATCAGAATCAAATGCATCACAATCTTCAGCCTGGAAGATGTTTGGGTCATTTAGAGCAAGATCCTGGACTGGTTGATCATCCACATCAGCATCAAAGGAGTTTCCTTCATCACCAGCAAGAAAGAGCAGCTGTTCCTCATCCAATTTAACACCATTCTCTTGTGCTTGCATCAACAGCATCTTATCTTTGAAGTAGTCGGAGTTCTGAGGACGTTTTGGTTCAGTGCAGTTTCTTGCAATATGACCTAGCCCACCACAATTGTAGCACTTGATTTGCCTTCCTTGTCCTTGATTGCCATTTCCCATTCTGTTCTGAGCATTTCCTCGGACATTTTGTCTTCCTTGAACCACAACACGCCCATCTTCCACAACAGCAAGATTACGTGGATTAGATGAGGTTCTGAGTTGATTGTTGGTTTGAGGAAGAGTGCTTCTGAAGTGTTGAACCAGTAGAGAGACTTGATTGGAGAGGTTATCAATTCTCTTGTCCATGTAGGAATTTCCCGATTCTTGTGAGTTGGTTTTGACACTTGCTGATTGCATTGAGGCTTGACCAAGAGAAGACTGATTCTGTGTTGCTTGAGTAGTGATTGGAGGGTTGATTAAGTCAGCTGAGAATTGGTTGAAACCTTGAGCACTGGAGATTAGAGCAAGAGGATCATTTGAGGGATGAAACTTTTCTCTTAGCTGACGATCATACATGGCATGTTTCTCATGTTGTTGTAGATAAGCATAGAGTTGCTCATAGTTGGTGTTTCTGAGACCTTTGTTTAGCTTCACAGCCGTGACAAATCGATCCCATTCTGGCGACATGTTATTGACGAACTTTGAGTTGAGTTGGATGTTGGGCATTGTCATTCTGATCATTCTCATGTCATTCACAAGCTTGTGGAATCTGACATAGTAATCATTGATGCTTTCACCAGGGTTCATCTTAAAGTGCTCGAATTCATCGTACAATTGAGACTCACGATCTTCCTTTGTTAATTCTGAACCAGCTAGCAACATTTTGACATTGTCCCAAACAGCTTTGGCCTCAGTGTTGAAGTTAATCAGTTTGTATATGTCCTTTGGTAGCCCTTGTACCATAATGTTTGAAGCACGAATGTCAGCATCATATCGTTTCTTTTCAGCTTCATTCAGATCATTGTACGTACGAGGTCTGTTAATTCCAAGGGTGACTGTCCCATCATCACCAGTGGAGATAACATCTCTGGTAGTGCCCATTTGGAACGGCCCTTCATCAATTGATTTCAGAATGTTCTCCCCATTTTCTTTGCCTTGACAATACAAGCGAATTCTTTGTGACCAAGACTCATAGTCCGTTCTTTCTAGCATTGGAGGTCGAGTGTCAGATCCAGCAGCTTGAATATCATCAATAGATGTTACAGTAGTCATGATGACAAGGTCTTAGATGGGATTTTACAACACACGTGACTTAAACCGAGAAATCGATTCTTTCCCGGGATTTTACTAAAGTCAACCAGGAAAACCGCTAAGATAAGTAAACCGCTGGTACAGTAACCGCTGACAATTAACCGCTAACAGAGTAACCGCTAGTAAAGTAACCACTGAAGAGTAAACCGCTGATGTAATGACTGCTGAAACTTAACCGCTAAGACTTAACCGCTGACACTTAACCGCTGTTGGAAGTAACCGCGAACAAAGTAACCGTTGTGATAGCAAACCGCTGATAATAATAACCGCTGACAGTGTAACCGCTAGCAAAGTAACCACTGAAGAGTAACCGCTAATAACTTAACCGCTAATTAGTAAACCGCTGGCAGTTAACCGCTGAAACAGTACAAAGTACAGCGTAATGTTCGCTCCACTACTTGTACTAACCGCTATCACTAACCGCTGAAACCCCAAGTTAACCGCTGCTAAGAAGGTTTTAACGAGGAACAAACCGCTGCCAAGAACCAAGTTCCAAACCAACTCGTACACTACTCAAACGTTAGATTTAGTCCAACCAACTGATAAACTAGATGAATCTAACCCCTCTAATCCTAGAAGTACAAGAGAGAACACAAGAATCACCACGAACAAGCTCTAAAATGAGTAGAAACTAGTAGAAACCAAAACAAACCATACACCACAAGTCCTACAATCCCTAGGATGTAACCATGGCTCTTGATACCAATTGTAGGATACTGGATAACATCACAAACTCGTTTATATTTGTGGTTTGGTTCGTTGTAAGTAAGAAAAAGAAGAAAGAAATGTAGAGAGAGAAAGTTAGAGAGAGAAAGAGATGAAGCCTTGAGAGAAAATCAAAAAAAAGAAAATAGAATTATGAGAGAAGGCTTACCCTCTCCAAGGATGGAGAGGGCTTATATGTACAAGAGTTTTGCCACTAAGGCGTGCCACTTGGGCTGCGGATCAGGTACACAGTGGGTAAAGACCCGTCCTTCTTCCGCGAACTAATCTACTTCTAAACTACGTTTAACTAACTATTGTAACTACTACGAGCTAATCAATGCTTAATCATATCAGGGGTGACCGAATCTTTCTTATACAAAAACGTATTCCTAACAAGTTTTGAAACTTTGTTTGGCTTTCCGTTGGGCAGAGTAGGAATAGAATTTTGACTTGACCGGGCGTATTGAGCCCTAGCTTGTTCCCTTAACTAAGCGTCAAAAAGGAAATGACCATCCGAGTATTAGATTATTTAACTAACGCGCCAGCGATCTAGTGTGTGACTTGGTGACCATCCGTTATGCAAATAACGCGCCAGCGTTCCAAGAAGTGCACTAGTGACCATCCGGTAGTTAAAGCATCGAAGACTCGCGCCAGCGATCCGCTGAGATAGAGTTCATTTAGAAGTTAGATGCTAAACGTGGAGTAGTTGGTTCTCTTTAGAGCTCATCGTAGGTACTTGTGGCTTGTTGCTCCCACAAAATTGTCTCACCCCATATCTGTAAAGAATAATTAAAGACATTATGTTTTGACGAAACTTAGTTCTTTATCTTCTCAAGAGAATCCTTGTTTTAAAAATCGGGTACACATCAAGGTCGCGTAATAAAGTTGAATCATGTTAAGTTGTAGTTCTAGATTGGGGCTTTGAACCTCTTTGCGGGAATGTGTGAGGTCTTGGTCTAAACCCCTTGGATCCTCATTTCAGGAACGTATAGAAAGCTCCGTCGTACGTGTTATGAATCATCAAAAAAATGAATAAGTGATTAGTGCTTAGTTGTTAGACAAGTTGATGGCGCGTGAGGTGCTTGTGCATGGTCCTGGATCAGACACGAGAGGTGCACGTGTATTTCCCTACAACTAATGTCTATGAGTGTCTATGTATCCCAATTCCTTGATGTGGACCTCATTTTCAAAACAGCGATTCTCGAGAAAAGATAGAAAACTACTTAGCGTCTTAATTTGGTATCTTTATCGGAATAAAAATTATTATTATCGAAACGAGAAAATATGAAGAAATTCATCTCTCACCAAAAATAAAATAAATAGAGGAAAATAGGAAAATGGGAGCAAGAGGTTATTTACACAAGTAACTTCCATGAGTAGTGTTGGCATCTAACTTGTATTTAAGCTGTGATCTCGTTTTTATGCTTAGCTTGGGAACTCGTGAAAAGTCATGGATGATGAATTCTATCCGTATGGACACTATTTTATGAGCTGTGTTTTCTACTCTGTGACCCTAAACGTTATTGAAAAATGATGAAAGTCAACATACTGTCACAAGAATAAAGCAAGAAAAATACAAAAAAAGTAGTGTAGATAATAAAAAGTCAAAACGGGATTATCTTGATATTTTGGAATCCTTTCATTACTTCATATGATTGGATTGCTAGGGACTAGCAATTGCTTAGTGTGAGGGATTTGATATGTGTCTAATTACACATATCTTTTACCATATTTAACAGACCAAAACAGCCAAAAACACCCGAAAAGACCATATAATGTTACAAATATCCTTGGAAAGTGTTTTTGTGTATTTCAGGTACAAAAGGATTGAAAACAGACAAGAAACGAGCAAAGTTTGCAGAAATGGCAGAATCAGTCTCCCGACTTTCAAAAAATGTCAGATTTGGTCCCTGGTAGATTTAATTTGAAGAAAAGTCAACAACAGTCCCCCAGGAATCAAGAAATGACATTTGTGGTCCTTGGTTGATAATTTTCATCATGTGGCAAAACTGGCCCCTGAACTTTCAAAAATGGCAATTTTGGTCCCTAGTGGTTTAATTTTGGAAAATAACTTCAAAAGGTCGTAGGGAATGACAACTTAACAAGAATGATCCCTTGGACATACTTTGGAGAAATGCCAAACCAGGCCCCTCAATTTTCAGGACTTTACATTTTTAGTCCTTATGGTTATATAAGCCTAGAACCAAACCAGGCCTTTTGTTTATCTACATAACCCAATCCTAACACCCCTAGCCCGTTTACCTCCCAAGCCTAATAACATAAACCCAAACTCCCACCCCGTTACTAATACCAGGTCAAACACCTGGTCAAAACGACCCTCACCCCCTCTCTTTCCCTCTTTCTCCACTGCACCAAATACCACCTGGTATCACCACCCCCACTTGGCCTTCACCTGCTCTACCTGTCACCTCCACCACCCCTACCCTACCCTTATCTTCTCCCTCGCAAGTTATCAGGGCCAAATTGCCCTTATCCACTTTTCCCGCCAAAATTCTTTGAACGGCCAAGATCATCTCAACTCATCCAAAGGTTGAAAATAGAAGTGGGAATGAGAGAGAAGACCCCCTCAGTCTATAATAGTGAAGAAAAATCAAGAGAAAGAGATTATTAGTAGTAGTTTAGTTTTAGTGTAGCTTAGAGTAGTCGTTATAGTTAATCTCAAATTCCAGTGTATCATTTAGCCTTAAATTGTAATTTCAAGTCTTTTCAGTGTATTTTGAACCTAATTCAATAATCAATTCCAGTTCTTAAATCTATTTTCAGTTTTAGCTTAACTTCATGAAAATCTCATTTTAGTGTCAAAGTTGTTAAAAATTGTTGTAACTTGGTTGTTTAAGCTCACTTAAGTCCCTAACAAGCTTTTATAAGCTTTTTAAGAATTAAAATTAGTTTTACCATAAAAAACTAAAAATACTCAAAAATAGCCACAAAAAAATAAATAAAAAAAATCAGTTTAATGGAATAAGAAAAGCAAAGATGATGTGGAAGCTTGGTTTAGAGTATCAGGGGAGACATTAGGATAGTTTTGTTCATGGTTCTTGGTATTGAATGCTCACAGGCCCTTTGTAAGTCCTACCCTCATTTTGTGCTTTCTACTGTAGCTTAGCTTTTTAACTGCTTATTTGATGTTTGTGTACCTATTTAGCATAGTTATGTTTGATTATTACTTAGTTAGGCCTGTTGGTTCATTAGAATGCATGTTGCTTAGTTTTTACAACTTCACTCTCAAAATGGTACTTGAGAGATTTCTAAGTTCTTGTTGTTATTATTGATATATTTGTGCTTAAAAAGGTTAATTACATCATATTTCATCATTGTGGTTCAGTCTTAGGTCCTCAATCACTCATTTACTTCTTCTCATTTTCAATTACATAAGGGAGTGTTTGGATCAGTTTATTTCTCCCCTGTACATTGTGTTTTGGTGGATGTTATTTGTTGGTTCATGTTTCTCTAGGTCCTATTAGGTATTTCAAAGCATAATATCAATTGGTCTTTCATAGAAAAGTCAAAATCTCACTTTAATCCTGATATTGTACCCACTGTTGAGATTTTTGATGTCTTCATCATCCATTTTAGTTAATTAGTTGATATCATAGCTTAATCAGTCCTATCTAAGTTCATTACACCATATTCAGTAACCTAGGTCCTTTAGAAATCCATGAAAGTCAAACTAGAGTTCAAAAAGAATAAGTCAAAAATATTTTACAACAGCAGAAAAAATCTTTGATTTCATTTCTTCGTTATAAGCCCGTTTTTCCTGAAATTTGGTATGCAAGTTACTGGGTTGGTAATCTAGTTGCCTATATATTTTTTTTTTGGATTTTTTAGATTTTATTTTAGCAGCTTTTCTGTCCTTTTTACCCATTTTTGACCCATGCACAGCCACTTTTTCTTTTATTTTTAGTTTCTTCGTTTTTCACTCAATTGATCTAAAATTTGGTACAAAGCTTCTTTGGTAGCTAGGCTAGTTGTTAGTACTTTTATTTTATTTTTTGTAATTTTTCTTGATTGCTTATTAGGTCTCCAAAGTTACCCCATTAGGCCTTTTTTCTGCAATCCTTAATATGCATGTGATAGTTTTAGCTTATTCAGTGCTCTTTAGGTCTAGTAATTGCTTATATCTTGTTCCTTTAGCTTATTTTAGGATTTCCCTTATTGCCTTTTGCATGTTTCCCCTTAGCTTAGCTTATTTGAGCTCGTAAGCTCATTGACAGTTGAGCTTGTTCTTGTTGCTTGTTTCCTTTTGTTCACTGTAAAGCCCATAAGCTCATACCAGCTTATTTCTAAGTTTTCAGAAAAGTTGTGTTTGTAAAAAGCTAATTATTTTCAGTACTTTATCATTTCCTAAAGAAAAAATCAAAAACAAAAATGCTTTGCAAAAAAGTTGGTTGTGGGAATCGAACCCCTGACCTTCTGCTTGCTTAAGCCTCAAACCCAACCTGAGCACCATCTCCCCAAGGGGGGATTTCAGTTATTTAAGCTTATTTTGCCTTATCTGCTTACTCCCGGCTTATTAATAAGCTTTTGGGTGTTTTCTTAATTTTCCTATCTTCCTGTCAATACTAAGTATTTCTACAAAAAGTTTCATAATTTTCCAAATTAGTTTAGTATTTTTAATAATTAAATCTAGTTTATTTAGTAATTAATTAATAATAATTAATTAAAAACTCAAAAAAAATATTTTTCTTAAAATTTATTTTATTATTAGGATTGTAAAAAAGTAATTTTCATATTTGTGGGATTATTATTTCTCACATTTCACTTTTTATTTTGTACGTTTACGTTTATTTTAATTTAAACGTACGTTTTTAAGTTTTTGAACATTTTTAAATTATCTGCTTTCACGTAATTGTTGATATAGCTTGTTTAAGCTATTTTCTTTTATATTTCCTTCGTTTACTCACTCTTATCTTTTTCCATTCAAAATCACTCGATCACAGATTCGTTAAAATACAATTTCACACCTCGTCCGGACATAACGACCCGGGAAAACACTGTATTCACGGGAGAACTGGCCCAAGTTGTTTGACCATCTTGACCACATCCGTGGTTGACCTTGGACTGACCGTTTGGAGTCAGTCAGTCAATCGGATTCGTTTCTGTTGGGTACTAGCTCGTTTCTTTGGTTATTTCCTTACATTCATTCCGCGAATGAATATTGTATTATTCTTCGAGTACTGTTGGTTCGTGATAAGTTGGTACGGATGTTAATCCCTCATTTACACACCAATTTGGATTTTGCGACGTGTTTTGCGATCTGATAGTATCGAGGTTTTCTATGATCTTAATTCGACCGTTGTACAAATGAGTCTTTGCGTTCTTCGCTTGGTTTGAAATGTATTTGCGTGAGTGTTTACTGGTATGAGTTCGCTTGATGATTGTTGTGATTGAAGTAGCTTGCGGTAGAGGAGTAGAGGTTGATAAAGTTATTCGTGGGTGTAATATAGTGTTAGAGGGTATTTCTTTTATGGTTGATTTGATACCTTTCTGGACATGGAAGTTTTGATGTGGGGATAGGGATGAATTGGTTGGCTAGGCATAAGGCTGAAGTAATATGCCATGAAAAGGTGGTTCGTATCCATTTAGAGAATGGTGATGTACTACGAGTACAAGGGGTTTATTCTACCTAGTCATTCCCCATGGGGAGCACCTGTGTTGTTCGTTAAGAAGAAGGATAGTTCGTTCCGAATGTGTATTGACTATCGGGAGTTGAACAAGTTAAAGGTTAGGAATCGATATCCTCTTCCCAGAATTGATGATCTCTTTGACCAGTTGCAAGGCTCTCGATTTTTCTCGAAGATAGATCTGCATTCTGGTTATCATCAGTTAAGAGTGTATGAGGAGGATAGTCCGAAGACAGCTTTTAGGACTCGTTATGGACATTTTGAGTTCACGGTTATGCCATTTGGGTTGACAAATGCACCTGCGGTATTCGTGGATTTGATGAATCGCGTATGTAAACCCTATTTGGATAAGTTCGTGATTGTGTTCGTTGACAATATCTTAATCTATTCTAAGATGAAGGAGGAGCATGGAGAACATCTGAAGTTGATGCTTGGTTGCTAGAGAATGAGAAGCTGTATGTCAAGTTCTCGAAATGTGAGTTTTGGTTACAAGAGGTACATTTTCTTGGGCGTGTGGTGAATAGTAAAGGTCTACATGTGGATCCTAGTAAGGTTGAAGCGGTCAAGAATTGGAAGGCTCCTATGACGCCGTCTGAGATACGCTCTTTCTTAGGATTGGCTGGATGCTACAGAGGATTTATAACGAACTTTTAGAAGATTGCTAAACCCCTCACTACGTTGACACAGAAGAATAAGAAGTATGTTTGGGGAGATGAGCAAGAGATGGATTTTCAGACATTAAAGGATAGTTTGTGTAACGCACCTATCCTGCGTTACCTGACGGGCCAGATGATTTTGTGGTATATTGTGATGCATCGAATCAAGGTTTTGGGTGTGTGTTAATGCAAAGAGGGAAAGTGATAGCCTATGCATCCCGACAACTCAAGATTCATGAGAAGAATTATACCACTCATGATCTAGAGCTTGGTGCGGTGGTATTCGCTCTCAAGAATTGGAGACATTATTTGTATGGTACGAAGAGTACGGTTTACACCGATCATAAGAGTCTTCAGCATATTTTTACTCAGAAGGAGCTGAATATGCACCAAAGAAGATGGATGGAGCTGTTAAGTGATTATGACTGCGAGATTCGCTATCATCCTGGAAAAGCGAATGTGGTGGCTGATGCGTTGAGTAGAAAGGAAAGAATTAAGCCTAAGCATGTGCGAGCTATGAGCATGACATTGCAGTCAGGTGTTAAAGGTAAGATATTGGCAGCACAAGTGGAAGCTCTCAAAGACGAGAACGATGTGGCTGAAATGTTGCGTGGGTTAGATCAACAAATGGAAAGAAAGGAGGATGGTGGATTGTACTTCTTGGATCGAATATGGGTTCCGCTAGTGGGGGATGTGAGAAGGTTGATCATGGACGAGGCTCATAAGACGAGATACTCGATTCATCCAGGGTCTGATAAAATGTACTATGATCTTAGAGATGCTTACTGGTGGCCGGGAATGAAGAGGGAGATAGCTGATTATGTTAGTCAATGCTTAACTTGCTTGAAAGTTAAGACTGAACATCAGAAACCCTCTGGATTGTTACAGCAGCCACCGATTCCTGAATGGAAGTGGGATAATATAACGATGGATTTTATTACCATGTTGCCTCGAACGAGTAATGGGCATGACATGATATGGGTCATTGTGGATAGACTAACGAAGTCTGCGCATTTTCTGGCCATTCGTGAGAATTCTAAGATGGAGAAGTTGGCAAGGATTTATATTAATGAGATTGTGGCGAAGCATGGTGTACCTGTGTCAATTATTTCGGATCGTGATAGTAGGTTTACTTCGCGGTTCTGGCAATCGTTGCAAAAGGATTTGGATACACAGTTGGATATGAGTACTGCTTATCATCCACAAACCGATGGGCAAAGTGAGCGAACGGTACAGACTTTAGAGGATTTGCTTCGGGCATGTGCTATTGATTTTGGAGGAAGCTGGGATACTCATTTGCCTTTGGCTGAGTTTTCCTATAATAACAGATATCATACCAGTATATTATTAAGAATGTGCCGTTTGAAGTGTTGTATGGAAGGAAATGTATATCACCTGTTCTAAGGGCATAGGTTGGAGCAAGCCAACTAATTGATCCTGAACTGGAACGTGAAACTACGGGTAAAGTTTGCAGATTAAAGAAAGACTTAAGGCAGCAAGAGGTCGTCAAAAAAGTTATGCGGATAATCGCCGTAAGCCTTTGGAGTTTAATGTTGGTGATTTTGTAATGTTGAAAGTGTCTCTTTGGAAAGGTGTTGTGCGTTTTGGCAAGAAAGGCAAGTTAGCACCAAGATATGTAGGATCGTTCGTGATTACAGAAAGGAGTGGACTTGTGGCATATCGGTTGAAATTGCCGGAGGAGTTAAGTAGTGTGCATGATATGTTTCACGTATCTAATCTGAAGAGGTGTTTGGCGGATGCTAGTTTGCATGTGCCATTAGATGAGGTTAAGGTTGACAAAACCTTTCAGTTTGATGTGGAACTTGTTGAGATTATGGATTGAGATGCTAAGAATGGAAGCGTGGTACGTTAGCATTGGTGAAAGTACGATGGGATTTGAAGCGTGGTCCTGAGTTTACTTGGGAACGTGAGGATCAGATGAGATTTAAGCATCCGAATTCCTTTTGCTGATGTGGTTGGTGAGTAGATCATTTGTAGTTGGATTTAGATCGTGGAAGTTAGATGCGGGAATATCGTATTTACTTGTAAGAAGTCGTTTGGATCATTGGTGTTATTGATCGGGGTAGTGTATTTACTTTCATATATCGTTGGAGTATCGAGATGTTTTCGATCGTGTGAATTCGGGTATTTAGTTGGTTCATATTTGGTGGTTCTTTCTCTGTGATTTTTATGTCATGGTAGAATCCCACATCGTCATAAGAATGGTTAACGATTTATGGTTTTATGGTGTGGTATTTTTCCGCTTAAATATCCATAAATTTTCTTGATGTTATTGATGAGACGAGTTGTTAAATCTCGGGACGCGATTTCCCTAAGTGGGGGATGATGTGACAACCGTGATTTTAGCAGATTAGTTTGACTAATAGTCTCGATCCATTTGACCTTGTTTGGTGTGAATTAAGTGTTTTTGTGTGGTATATGTGTGAGATACGTATAATATATTTATGATAAGTATGAATGTGGCATTAAATCCCTTTTTGTGTGAGGTTGTTGTTATGATTTGAGGAGTATTGATTTTGGGTAAGTTCATTTTGATCGCCTTTGTGGTGTAGAAATGACTTGTGTAGTTTTGGTGTTTCGTGGTTTTTGCGTAACAAGTCTTCGTTCAAGTGTTTGAACGTTAGTAAATTACGAGGAGATTGTTTTTTATGAGTTGTGTTTATAAAGAGTGTGGAAATCTATTTTTGGAAACTTTGTTTTGAAAATGATTACTTTTCCGGTTAGTCGTAAGGTGAAGGGTTATCGCGTAAGACGTTAGGTTTCGTTATGGGAGCGCATACAATATGAAAAGTATAAGGTTTGAGTGTAATAATTTAATTTTAAAAAAATAATAAAAAATATATATGTATATATAAAAATCGGCCAAAGAGAGTTTTTAGGGGAAAAGGAAACCCAATTTGAGTCCAAATATGATTCTTAAACCCAAGGATTTATCCATAATTAACATAAATACAAACCAAACACCCAAAAATGTTTTTTTCTACAATTTGGATCGATCACAAGGAGAAGGAAGAACAAAATTTTAGGGTTTTGCTTTTGAAGCTAAAATCAAGAACAAGGTATAATTTTCGATACTTGTATTCACTTAATTGTGTAATTATCGAATAGATTCATGTAATACAAGTTATGATGGATTTAGGGTTTTGTAAACTTCTGTAAATTAATGATTTTAAACATGTTAGGATCATTGGTTAATAATAGTATGATGATTGGTGAAAAGATTTGGTCATTAAACGCGTTAGTTTTCAAGTTAGGGTTTGGACAGAATATTAGGGCTGTAAAGATATGATGATATTTAATATATGGAGATGAGTTAGATCACGAATTTTGACTCTAAATTATAGTTAAGAGAAAGATCTTTCCAAAAAGTTCGACCACGACTGATTTCGAGGTCGGAAGTTAGTCTTTTGATTTTTACAAGATAAGGTGTCAAAGCTGTTAAACCGGGACAGAATTTGGGTAAAAGTTTGATAGTGATTTGTGGTTGAAAAAGTGATATCTAGGTTATCCCTTCTGAGAAAGTTGAGTTTTAGGTTATCTTAGACTCCCACGAAAAGGATTCGCGATAAAAAGTTGTATAAGTATTTTTCTTTAATCAAAACTTTTTGGTGTGCGTTCAGATCCGAATCTGGATAGTTGACAAGTTTGATTTTCTTATGGGTATTTGTGTATGTTATTAGACCATGGCCTTCTGGTATTAGTTTTTATGCTTATGAGAGACCATGGTGAATTTTTGGTGTGAGTTGTTGAGTATAAATGGTTATTATTTTATGTAGGTGAATGCACCCCAAAATTCTGCGTTTTCTGAAAATATAAGTGCAAGGGATTTAGTGAGCATTAGTGGTAGATGGTGTTTGGTATGGAGTCTAGGAGATCCATGGTGGGTCATATGAACCTTAGACATCCATCATATGAGTATTGCATGGGTTATAGCTTTTAACTTGACCATGTGTAACGTGAACTTATTTGTGTTGTGTAGATTTGTGATTGTTATTTGTTGGAAGCTGCAAAGTTGAGGTGAGTTCATAGTCCCATACTTTTTACTTTGTTTTAAACTTGGGATGGGAATGATGCTTGTCTTAAATGATTTGAGTTAATGTGATTATGTGTGATTTAAAAGGGCTTGGACTTATAATGTTATCGTATGAATGCTATGTGATGAATGTTGTGTGATAATGCTATGTGGTCCAATTGGGGGGGGGAGTATCCAATTGGAGAGTAATACTCCTACTCACTATTATGTTGTGTGGTTATACATGATTCAATTGGGAGGATGCTTATCCTGTTGCTCGCGCATGCGACCTAATTGATGCCAAGATTGTGTGGATATATACGTGATTCAATTGGGAGGATGCTTATCCTGTTGCTCGCGCATGCGACCTAATTGATGCCAATATTGGAGCGGGGGATAAGTTCCGTCCCAATGGTTGCCTTTTGTTGTGTGATTGCATGTTAGCTTATATGATAACTATATTTATTTGTCCAGCTATGTTTTATAATCACAGTGAACTGGTTGCCTTGAATGTGAATGTGTGTCTTAAACCTATGAATCTTACCAACATTATGTTGACGTTTTAAGCATCATTTTCAGGTGAGCATTCTAAGGATAAGATAGAAGGAAGCGACTAGAAGAGACTTTAGTTGCATTTGAGAATGAATTATCTATATGTCTGGATATGTATTTGTTTGACTTTGTGGAAGATACCTTTGGAGGTTTGATTTGGTTATTTTATTTTGGGGTATCGTTATGACACTTTGTGTCTGTACTTTGCTCTATTGTTGTGCATGTAGTTATTCTCTATATAGACATCATGTGTTGCGATGATATCCATGAAGTTACACACTCGCGTTTCCGCCTTGGCGAGGTGTGACAAATAACATGTATGGCATGAACCAATCCGTCTTCAATATGCATAGGTGATGACACGAAGAGTGTACCCGTTTTAAGGGGTCATTTAAGCCCTAATTCGAGTAAATGTGATCAAATATTGCCCTAAATCGTTCCTTTTGTCATTTTAGGTACTTTTGAGAAGAAATCTGGAAAACATGATAATTTGGATGTTTTTGGAGCATAAAAGTGAAGAAAACGACAAAGTCTCAAAAGAAGCTGGAAAACCTACCTGACGGCGTCAGAGTCACAAGGTGACGCCGTCAGCCAACATTGACAAAGGAGTAAAATCATATTACACTAGACGCCCTATGAAGAAAACAAGATGTTTACACCTGACGGCGTCAGGTGTTAGAGAAAGTAGGCCGTCAGGTGTAATGCTAAAGAGTGACGGCCCAGAGCACATTTACAAGTGACGGCGTCAGAAGCAAATCTAGGCCATCCGAGAACCCTAATGACGGCGAGCTGACGGCGTCAGAACCCATAACCTGACGCCGTCAGAATGTAAAATTTATATATACTTTTCTATTTTTCATTCATTAGTGTGGAACTTTTGGTACAAGTTTGGGAAAAACCCTAAAGACGAATTTGGCTGTATTTTCAAGGGTTTTTCACCCTTGAATCCTTCATGTTCAATTAAAGATAAGTCCTCACTTAAATTAATCAATATGTCTATGTTTTGGTTAATTATATCTTATGCTTGTCTTTCAATTAACATGCTAGGCTAGATTTTTCTTGTGTTTGCTTAGATCTAATGAAACCTAACTATTAATTATTGGTTGATTGGTGTGTTATTACTTTGTTTGGATGAATGTTTCATCAATGTTAGGCTTAAGAAAACTGGCAATACTCCTTTATGGTAACATGCTTGAACGTCTTAAGAAATATGTAACTAATGCGTACTAGGTTATTAAGGTAGTATTTAACGTATGAGCCACTGTTTACAATCCCTATGATTATGTGCGCATAGTTGTAGGAGGAGATAAGAGCTCATAGAATTGGGGAGATATGTACGCCACCCCATGAATTTTTAAGGAATACACCCGTCATCCACGTAATTAATACACACACCAATTAACCGGTAAAAGATAGTTAGGGAGTAAGGAAGTCTAAGTAAACACATTTGTCTCCATATAAGTTTTCACAACCACAATAGTTTAGTTATTTTATTTTTATTGCAATTGTAGTTTTTGGGTTAGTTGACTAGCAACTAATTCCGCCCACTCCTCCAAAACCCGAGATTTTACTTGCTTTCCATAAAATATAAAAATACAAAAATAATATTCCTTCACCCTTAGACCTATTAGAGTAGTTTTTCTATCCTAAC
>LBNU01026254.1:1350-19920 GCA_014162995.1 Artemisia annua | reverse complement strand
AGTTCGGAAGCAAGGTTACACTTGTTACACATGGACTTATGTGGCCCAATGAGAGTTGAAAGTATCAATGGGAAGAAGTATATTCGTCGATGATTATTCAAGATATACATGGGTGAAGTTTTTGAGATCAAAAGATGAAGCACCTAGCACCATCATCACCTTTCTGAAGCGTATTCAAGTTCTACTTAAAGCTCCAGTAAGGATTGTAAGAACAAATAACGGCACAGAATTCACAAATCAGGAGCTAAGAACGTATTTTGAAGATGTTGGAATTACACATCAAACATCGGTTGTTAGAACTCCACAGCAGAACGGGGTAGTTGAAAGAATAAACAGAACTCTTGTGGAAGCTGCTCGTACTATGCTGATTTATTCTAGTGCACCGCTATTCTTATGGGCTGATGCTGTCGCTACTGCATGTTTCACTCAAAACCGATCCTTAATCCATCTCAGATTCAACAAAACACCTTATGAGCTAGTGAACGGTCGAAAACCAGATATTTCTTATCTTCACGTGTTTGGCGCTTTGTGCTATCCGACGAACGACAGAGAAGATCTTGGTAAATTGAAAGCTAAGGGTGATATTGGAATCTTCATTGGTTACTCAGAAAATTCGAGGGCATTCAGGGTGTATGTTAGAAGAACTAAGAGGATAATGGAGACGATGAATGTGAAATTTGACGAGATTTCACAAATGGCTTCTGAGAGACTCACTCTAGAACCCGCGCTTAATCCAATGGCTTCTAATCATTCCGGATTAGGACCCGAACCTAACAGAAAGACTTCTGGACATATCAGTTCAGGACTCGTACCTAATGGAGCTCAGTCAACTATACCAGATAAACCAACAAATCAAGAACAGGAAAATTTCTTCGAGTTAATGTTTGATGAATACTATGGTGGAACTTCGACAAATGCATCTTCACATCATTCCGCTGCACCCGCTCTACATCAACAACCACCACCACAAACACAAGATGCATCAACAACCGTCGAAACTCAAGCACCAACTCCCTCAACATCATCATCAACATCTACTCCAGCATCTCCAGTGATTGAAATTGTTCTACCAAGAGTTGATGAGCAAAACCAAAATTCAACTTTTCAAGGAGAATCTTCACAACAAAATGCTACGTTAGACGAAGAAGAAGAAGTTTTTGAAAACCCGTTTGCTTCTGAATACGAATCATCTTCTTCGAGGTTACATGAACCATCTAACACGCATATGTTGAATTCAAGGTACCCTTCTACACTCAAATGGACTAAAGACCATCCAATCGAACATGTCATTGGTGAACCATCCAGGCCAGTTCAAACGAGGAGACAGCTTGCCACTGATCTCGAATTGTGCATCTACATATGTGCATTAAGTTTGAAAGAACCTAAGAAAATTCGAGAGGCAATGGCAGAATACCCGTGGATTGAACGATGCAGGATGAAATTCTTTCATACAATTTACACGATAGTTGGGAACTTGCACCTCGACCACTTGAGAAACGTGTTTTTGATCTTAAATGGTTGTGGAAGAATAAATTGGATGAAGAAATGACTGTAATCCGCAACAAAGCTCGTCTCGTGGCTAAAGGATATCCGCAAGAAGAAGGAATAGATTTCGAAGAATCATTCGCGCCCGTTGCTAGACTTGAAGCAGTCAGGATCTTCTTAGCTTATGCCGCTCACAAAAACATCACCGTCTATCAGATGGATATTAAGACTGCGTTCTTGAATGGAACTTTGAAAGAGGAAGTGTATGTAACGCAGCCAGAGGGATTCGTCGACAAAGAACATCCAGACTACGTCTACAGGCTTAAGAAAGCCATTTATGGTTTAAAACAGGCTCCAAGGGCGTGGTATGACGAACTGTCTTCTTTCTTGCTGAAAAACAATTTCACCACAGGAACGGTTGATAAAACTTTGTTTACTAAAAAACACAAAGATGACATCTTAATTGTTCAAATTTATGTCGATGACATCATCTTTGGATCAACCAATCCTAATCTTTCAAAACAATTTGAAAATCTCATGAAAAGCAAATTTGAAATGTCCATGATGGGGGAACTAAAATTCTTTCTTGGTTTACAAGTACATCAGTCCCCTAGTGGTATTTTTATCAATCAAGCTAAATATACAATTGAGATTTTAAAGAAACATGGCATGGAAGATTGTGACTCTGTTGGTACTCCAATGGTCACTTCACCGAAAATTGGTGCTGATTTATTCGGGAAACCCATAGATCCGAAGAAATATCGGAGTATGATTGGTTCTCTCATGTACTTAACTACTAGTCGACCAGATATTCAATTTGCTGTTTGTCTCTTAGCACGGTTTCAGGCAAAGCCTACCGAACTTCACCTCAAAGAGGTTAAACGGATCTTTCGGTATCTTCGAAGAACCATTAACATGGGACTTTGGTATCCGAAGGATTCGGGGTTTAATCTAACAGCATTTTCAGATGCCGACCATGCAGGTGACCAAGTTACAGCAAAAAGTACATCAGGCGGAGCACAATTTTTGGGTGAAAAACTGATCAGATGGTCGTCTAAGAAACAGGATTGCACCGCACTGTCAACCGCGGAAGCCGAGTATGTGTCTTTATCTGCGTGTTGTGCCCAAGTTCTTTGGATGAGGACACAGCTCACAGATTATGGCTTTACTTTCGACAGAATACCTATGTATTGTGACTCGAAAAGTGCCATAGCCATCTCGTGCAACCCCATGCATCATTCTAAGACGAAGCATATTAGAGTCCGCTACCACTTCATAAAAGAGCACGTAGAAGAGGGTACTGTTGAAATTCATTTCGTTAAGACGGATTACCAACTTGCCGATCTATTTACTAAAGCCCTTCCAAAAGAAAGGTTTGACGAATTAGTTTGACGAATTGGCATGCGAAGCCTAACCCCTGAGGAGTTAGAATGTCTTCTCGAATCTTCTTGAAAAACATTTTCAAAACCGCTTCGCTGTAAATATTTTTGAAAAAAGAAAATACAAAATTTGAAAAACCAACAAAAACAAAATAAAAAATAGAAAATTTTCAAAAACACAAAAACAATATAAAATTCAAAAATGCAAAAATATTCTTCTCACGACATGTCTCTCGTATAATCGATATTATGTACGTTTCTAGAAATGCCATTCAATAATGACACGGATATGTACATATGCTTGAGCGAGAGTTCATTTAAATGTTTTCTAAAACATGTCGTTTCTCTAAATTTTCTTAACAATGGCTTTCGTATACTTCAGTACGAAACCCGGGCTTCAAAAGAAAGGAAAGCGCTTAATTAGTCAAAGGTTTTAAAACTTTTTAAGCACTTAGCCTAAAAACAAAATGACTTGTGTACATTACAGTACATAACTCATATTTCAAAGCAAAAACTCCCTCTACATCCATTAAAATTGATTTTAAACTTTATGTTTAAACAATATGCTTTCTTTGAGGGGGAGTATAAAAAGAAAAAGAAAATGTTCCAAATTTCATGCGAAAAAGTCCGTCTATCTCTCCAAATGCTTTGTATTTAATCAATTGATAGCAAAAATATCATGATATGCTATTTTTGAGGGGGAGAAGACGTGATTAAATGTGATCAAAAATTTTCAAAAGTTGTGGAAGAATCTCGAGCTCGTCAGTTAAGACTTAAAGGTCTTGTACTTGACTCAGAACAGACTCAGAATTGACTCTCGAATTGACGAAAAAAAATGTTAGTATTCGAAAGGATTTATCCAAGTAGAAAAGTACCATTTCGAGAAACTCTTAATTAGATGTTTACCATGACGGGTCTAACTTCCTTTTTAGGAATGTTAACAACTTCAAGTTAGTTACTAGAGCTAGTTATCACCTAAAAGCTGATAATGGATCTCCTTAACTAAGCAACGTAAACGTGTCCCTCGGGTATATGTCTATTAAGAGTGGATCAATTCAAAAAGTGCCAACTCTACCCAACATGTGCAAATTTATCTTAACATATCATGAGCACATGTAAAGGGGGAGTATTTCAAAAGTGCAAAACTCTCAATGTGTTAACAAAAATGTGTTTTATGATCATAAACACTTTGAGAGATTTTCAAGCAAATGGTTTATGGAAACAATAGGATAGTCATGGCGATATAAGGTGACTAAGGTTAGGTAAAAACCATCCTATGATCCGCCAGAACCGGAGGGATCTACCCAAGGACAATTCCAATAGATAGAATTAGAAGTCCTTAGGTATGATTAAAAGAAGGAGTAAAGAATGAAAGGGAAAGAAGGGGTTGAAGAATTAAAAAGAAATGAAATGAGAAAGGGTGAAAAGAAATGAGCCCTCCATATGTTCAACCATAGGTCAGACACCGGGTTCAATTCATTTGCTACTGATTGTTACTAAGGTGACATCGGTATTGAAGACAAGACGTCATGGACCCAGTGACGCACTGCACTTAAACCTTCTAGCCACTCGGGTATCTCTCAAAAGATACTTGTTTCATTCTCACGGAGAACCCTGCATAATCTATTGACCACTCATTCCGAGTGTGTTGATATTGAAAAGGAGGTACTCTGCTCCATTCCTCCGATGACTAAATGTGCACTTATTGAGTCTAGAGCCAAGAGATTCATCAAAAGATCTCATAGGAACACACGATATTATTACACTGGTTGTTCTACATCAATGGACGCCAGATGTAAACTTTAGAGTCCTACGCAGGTCTTAGCAATCTGCCAGAACGTTTATGAGAGAATTTACTTATGTACTTCTCAATGATTGAATGGAAACTCCTGCCAGGGTCAACATCAAACAGCCCTGACAGCAGGTCACTTCGGTAATCTCTTGTGGGTTACGCGTAGTGTTACGGTGGATTCAAATGGTCTACAGTCGTGGGGTGATCTCCAGCGACTCACCTAATCGTGGGTGTACTCCGGTATGTCTGTGTAAGCTCTTTCAGGGCATCCGATTGGGAACAGCCTTGGTGAGGAACGGAAGGAGTAATCACACTTTGATGGTGAAAAATTCTATTTCCAAACCTGTAAGTACCGGATGATTTATTACTAACAAGTTTATGCAGGTACAACCACCACACACTAGTTTCCACATGCTCATACATACATCTCAAAGTCAAAGGAAAGTTCTCACTAAGATCAAAGGAAAGCAACAGTCAAAGAAAGATTCTACGCCAAAAAGAAGAATCTACAAAGTTAAGTGACAAAGATCAAAGTGAAAGAACGGCAACAACAAATGAATGTATGATAAAGGCTTAAGATGTATGAGCATGTTGGAAAGGCGACTAACCTATAAAGACGAAGTAGTGACATAAGGCAGATGAACAACCACAACAACAAAGGACAAAGAAAAGTCATGGTGTAAAGATCACAAAGCATGAAGGAACAAAGAACGATGAACGATGAACAATGACTTATCTAATGTTTTCTAAATACGTCAAGAGCAATGAATGTTAAAGTTTAAAGACAAAGATGAAGACGTCACGCAACCTTCAATGACCAACACTTACGGGGAGATTGTTAGCATTGTATTTTTTATATTATGAAGTGTCGGTCATTATATTATTGAATCGTGTAATAGGTTGCGTTAGAAAGGGTTTTAAGAAGTTATATGTTCAATATTCAATAAGTTAGAAGTTCAAGGACTAAACTTGTATAAGCCTTGAAACTACTATGCCTGGCACTATATAAGGCATAGGATACCTCATTTGTATGTGAGTTTCATCATTTGGTAATACACACACATTGTTCTATCTTTACATGATGATCCTCCACACTCTCTCTCTCTACTCTCTATTTCTCTATCTAGAATAAGCTAATAAGTTGTGAAATAAGTTGTTATACATGGTCCTACAAAGCCTTTTATTACCCATTGTTTGTCACAATTATTTACACCTCTTTTGTTGTACTTTGAGCAGTGTTGTAAATATCGCTCGGCGGTACCTCAGCGGTCGATAACCGCCAAGCGCCAAGACCGATATGGCGGCGATATATCATTGATATATCGGAGACCATAAATTATAAAGAAATTTATGTATATTTTTGAAATGCAACATATGTTACACAAAACAAAACATAAATTTTTTTTTTGTAACTTATAAGAGAGAACCTGGTATACTACCAAAGTGCTCCAATTAAACTCCAATATATGACTAATTGACTGGAAAGAACCTGGACCAATAAATTTGACCGATTTGACCGATATTTGACAGATATGACCGATATTTGGCCGATAAATTTGACCAATATTTGACCGATATGACCGATTTTGACCGATATTTGACCGATTTTGACCAAACCGATAAATTTGACCGATAAGTGAAATATTGTATCGGTCGACCGCCGATAAGCGATATATCACTGATATATTGGCCGCCAAGACCGATATTTACAACACTGACTTTGAGAGCCTGCAGCTGCTTCTCATGTTACTGTTACTGAAGTCACAGGCTCTTTGGGAGCTATAAACATTGGTGCGCCTTTTGTATTAACAATAAAACATTCATACACATTTTACATCTTATCATGGATACCTTCTGATGTTTTTCTTTTTCCATGTGTCAGTGGTTGCCAACACACCACTCTCTGAAGCCTCTGTCTGTGCGGCTGGACAAAAACGGTCACGCATTTCCATTTCAGTTTCAGACACACATGATCAAGTAGTGCAACAAAATATTCGCTGTCAAGCATCCATCGACAATTCCAAAGAATATTTATATGACGACGTTGGTCATTCTCAGATGGCCACTTTCGTTAACAATCAAGGCAAGGCTTAAAACCTTTTTTAACTGTACTATTTCATTTCTTAATATGACTGTTGATTTATGGTGTCTTCATTCATAAATCAGCGGTAGTGAACCTCAAGTTTTCTCGACAAACGATCCTCTCATTGTAGCTGTGGTAGAAGGTATGCAGTCTTTTAACTTTTTCGGGTTCACAGTTTGTAATATTGATTTCAGATATATGAATTTGCTAAGTTATCAGTTTTTTAGTTAACGTTGTTACAATTTTTAATGCGACCCAACAGATGTCGCTCGACCATGTGATTTTCCGGTCTACACGCCTGCAAAAAAGCTGTATCACAGGTCTTCCCACTTTGTGGGGCCCGTTCTCAGGGAAATACACGAAATGTGCGTAGTCATGCTGGCCGACGTGCTTCGCACAGCGAAGTTCAGCCTCCAATGACTCCAGTTGGAGAACCTTCCACATCTGTTCACTATGAAGGTTCCCATTTTAACCTTTCTTCGAATCTTCTAATGTCATGGGCTATGAAATTCTTTGTACCACAACTTTCCATTGACCAATTCATTAACTTTATTGTAGATACATCACCAGAGTATGATGATATAGCCATATAGGATACTGTGACCAGCGTTGTCGCCATTGTGGAGCAGCATTTTGGTATGAGGAACACTTGATAGGCCACTCTAACAGTAGCAGACCCGAGTATCATCTATACTGTGAAGGAGGCAAAATGTACATGGCTCCTCAGCCTAATCCTCTGCCATATATTAAAGCACTGCTTCAAGATAAACATTTCATGAAGCATATCAAAGATTGACGATTCTGTTATGTAAGTTCCATTTTCAGCTTTCTGCACGTATATTAGAGGTTGGCAATATGAACAGATTTAGGAGACTGGAGTTGCGTCTTTTAGTGCGTATTTAGTTTATGAGTTATATGTTTCTCGAAATATAAAGTAACTTTTGAAATGATAACACGACACCATTTTTTCAGGTTTCAAGTGCTTTCTGCAATGGTGTCATCAACCTCATGCCTGCAGTGGATCGGCAGCAACACCATCAACGCATCAAATGCAACAGCATGGTTTAGTGAAATGCAACAGCAAGGTTCCAAATGTTACTATGAAATTTTTTTATGTTATCAGTTGAGATAAAACACAAACAGCAGAATAAGGAACAAATGCGAAAATTCTTTAGATTGCTGCGATAAAAGTTCCTGTCAGAAAACCAATAAATGGACTGGCATTCAAACATTTGGTAACCTCAAACCTTAATACAAAAGTATATGTTTTTGAGATTTTTGTTGCGAATTAGATTTCGATAAATTGTTACTTAATTTATGTTATATGAGATATGATTCAGGATATTAGTTAGCGAATGTTATATATTAGAGCCATTAGAAGATGACTGAACTTTGATTTTGAGGAGACAGACATGTCACAATCTTTAGAAAGTTATATACATGACATTTCCGTAGTCATAATTTAGAATTACACTTCATTAGAAATATCAACTATTTTAAACTTAGAAAACGAAACATTATCTCTACATGATCATCTACTTTCATGGGATTTTAGTTAGACAACGTAGACTTATTTATATAAGTTTGTTCAGTTAATGGTCTTTAAATATAGTAACTTCAACAATGACTAGCACGATCAATTTTTAAAGAATAGTACTTGAGAATCAGTCTGTAGTAGTATGTTTATCGTAGAAGTTTGTTTTTATATTAGGATTAACAAAAAAGAACTTCTGATGTCGTCATTATATCTATGCCTTATCCAGGATTTCAGTGCAAGACGTAACTAGACATCAAATTTGTAGTTGCAACCAACCATGCCATTAATGATGTTTAGATTCCGGAAATTGCGTCTTGAATAAAGATGAAGACAAAGGCAGCAATAAGTATAATATTCTGAGGCTGTGATGAGGTTTAACGGGTCCGGTTAAAGCTGAGATTACCCGTGTCTTGGCGAGTGTAATGTACAATGTTATGACGCTTTGACGGGTATGTAATGCAGTTGCTTTTTAAGCAACTTCTAAAATTTTTTCTTACTTTCAAGGTTATTTATACAAACTTTTTTGCCTTTAAGGTTGAGTAGTCTTTAGCCAAATATTGATTGCAAATACCTTAAGTATACAAACATATTACTCTCCTTTATGAGGACCATTTCCAGTTCACAACATTTAAAAAACGCAACGGAAACTGCTTCTTTTGCAAAACACCTCGCGGCAACGCGCGGGTTTCCCACCTCGTACTACATAACATTTGGTGGGATTGTTCCCCCCCTTCCACTGCTACAGTACTTTTATTATATTTTATTTGCATAGTAACTAACGGTCGTTAGTTACTGTAGCAACGACCGTTAACTTTTTTTTTAAATTCCGCCTGCGATTGGTCCTTCGTCTTACAGGTTTGTTGCACATTTAGTCCTTATAACTAACGGTCGTTAAGTTATTTAACGACTGTTAGCTAATGACCGTTATCTTTATTTTTTTTTAAATTCGTATGAAATTGGTTCTTCATCTCAGAGTTTCGTTGCATATTTAGTCCTCTCATAATTTACATAATTGGTCCTTCTTGCTATACGTCCATTGCAAAGTCAGTCCTTTGTCACTAAATTGACGTTAAGTAGCTACCGGCCGTTATCACGCTTTCCTTATTCGGAAAACACCCCGCGGCAACGCGCGGGATTCCCATCTCGTTTAAATACAATAGTTAATGACTAAGTTAAATTATGAAAAACTAATTAAAAACATGTCATCTTATGAATTGCTTAGGTGTCAATGTTTGAAGGTGTGTGTAAAGATCGAAGCTTCATTATAATAAAATGATAATATAAGACTAGTAACAAGTATAAAAATCAATATAGTTGTTCATACATCAAAATTATACATATTAATATTTATCAATTAAGTTCATCCTATTATAACGATAATAATTTTCATAACATGTTAGAACATGAACAAAAAACAATACACCGATGAATGTGAAGTCGGGTACTAAAAGAAAAACAAATATTTAACATATAGCATAAAAGAAAATCGAGACATATGACAAGCAAATTTGTAACTTATCACTCAATATATAAACTATTAAGGATAAATAATATATAATGTCTAGTAAAGTGTGGAATCGAAAAGTAACGAATCGACGTCGATATGGTATTGATTTTGTAAATAAATAAGATAGCGCTATAATCATGGTGAGGATCATGGAAGCATGCCTGCAGGAAATGCATATGTATAAATGAATGGCCAAAAGAAGTAAAGACGCAAAGAGCTAATGAAAGATTAAGTCTCTTGTGACGAGACATGGTTACTTAGACTTGAAGTCCGTACATATGAATGTGTAAATTATTAGATATGCATTGGTTTTTATGAGAAAGAAAATTAAAGTATTGAAACTTTTGTATTTAAGGCATGACTAATGGCACACAATATTTTCGTAAAGGCAGGAAAGTGATCATAAGGACATGTTCTCATGTGGTGGATCCAATAATGTATTTAAGTCTGGCAATATAATAGTAATTGATATGCGTCTAAATGTTAATGAATAAAGCTCATTTGATGTTGAGATTCCTTAAGGAATATAGAATGCATAAATCACGTGTTATGATTTAAAATTCGCGAGAATACTAATTGATCAAATTGAATAAATCAATGGAATGGACAATGTAAATGTTTCGATATCTTTAAGGTACAAGAAATGTGGGTTTATATTTTACTAACCTATCAAAACAAGTTTAGTTGGTTTTACAGATGGAGGATATATGTCTGGTCCTAACAATGGTCGGTTTTAAAGTGGATACATGCTCACGAGTGACGGTAGTGAAATTTGATGGCGTTTAGCAAAGCAAACCTTCGCGGATTGTTCATCCAACCATTTAGAAATTCTGGTAAGGAGGCACCAACAGCTTTGCATGAAGATAATGTAGCATGCATTGCTTAATTCAAGGAAGGTTACATCAAAGGCGTCAAGACAAACATATTTTTCCAAAGTTCATTTCCAATCACGACTTACAAAATAATGGTGATATTATTGTTCAACAAGTTCAGTCAAGTGACTTTGGCGGATCTATTTACCAAGGCGCTTCTACCTCAACATTTAGGACATTGAACCACAACATTGGAATGCACCTACTCAAAGAGCTCAAGTGATGTAGTCATCAGAGAGAGATAATACGCGCTGCACTCTTTTTCCCTTAGTCATGGTTTTGTCCCACTGAGTTTTCCTGACAAGGTTTTTAATGAGGGAGCATTTACTAAGCGTATTAACAATATGGACATCCAAGAGGGAGTGTTATGGATAATCATTAGTGGATGTCCATATAGCCCATAAGAGGGCCACAACCCAGTTAGATATTAGGGTTTTTACATACTGTTTATCTTATATATACCCCATGTATCTCAGACATTATAGATAAATTGAAGAATATTTTCATTCCCTCAATCTTGTTTATATACTCTTATTCCTTATAAATTATCAATATCATGTATTAAGGTACTATATATGTAACAACGGTCACAAAGAAGACTTACTTTTTCAATTCTTGTTGTAAAAGAACGTAAACGGGCCATTTTTCCTAATAGACCAGTTTTGAGTCACGACCAACAAACACTATTTATCATTTCTTTTAATTTTTCATTAACTTGTAGTTTAAATTGCATTAAAATAAAAGAGTACATCCTTAATGATAAAAATCAAAGCCTATGCGAAGAGCTCATTATTTTAAAGGTTGCTAAAACCGCAAAACATGTTTTCCTTTATATCATTGGATCAAACTGATAGATTTAGGTGTCGTTTGTTTTTTCAGAGCTTTTACCTCTTCATCTGCAAACCATGTCTGCAGAAGAAGAGGTACATTTAAGCTCTTCATCTGCAAGAAGAAGACTGTTTGTTTTTTGTGCTATTGAAGTACTTCTTCCTTTTATTATTTATTATTTTTTTTATTGAAGTACTTTTTTTCTTTTTCACAAATTTTTTTACGTTTTCATCCGTTTGTTACCGTTTTTGTACGTTTTCGACCGTTTTTCTATGTTTCGTCTGTTTTTTTTTACGTTTTTGTCCATTTTTTTACGTTTTCATCCGTTTTTTTACTTTTTCGTCCGTTTTTTTACGTTTTCATACTTTTTTTTACGTTTTCGTCCGTTTTTTTACGTTTTCGTCCGTTCATTTACATTTTCATCTGTCGTTTAACGTTTTCGTCTATTTTTTTACGTTTTCGACCTTTATTTACTATTTTGTCTGTTCTTTTAGGTTTTTGTCCTTTTTTTTACATTTTTGTTTTTACGTTCTCGACCGTTATTTTGCGTTTTCGTTTACTTTTTTATGTTTTCGTTTGCATTTTTACCGTTTTTTACGTTTTTTTACTTTTCTTACGTTTTCATTTTTTTTACTGTTTTTACGTTTTTTACATTTTCGTTTTTTACGTTTTTTACGTTTTCGTTTTACGTTTTCGACCTTTATTTACGGTTTTATCTGGTTTTTTAGGTCTTTGTCTGTTTTTTTACGTTTACGTATGTTTTTACGTTTTTGTCCGTTTTTTACGTTTTCGTCTGTTATTGTACATTTTCTTAAGTTATCTTACGTAAAAAAAAACTTAAGAAAAAGGACAAAATCATAAGAAACGCATGAAAACGTTAAAAAAAGACAAAAATGTAAGAAAAAAACGAAAATGTAAAAAAACGGGCAAAAACGCTAAAAAACATACGAAAACGTAAAAAAATGCAAGAAAAAGGACAAAAACATAAGAAAACGCACGAAAACGTTAAAACAACAAAAATGTAAGAAAAACGAAAACTTAAAAAAAAAGAGCGAAAATGCTAAAAAACAGACGAAAACGTAAAAAAAATGAGCGAAAACATAAAAAAAACGGGCGAAAACATAAAAAAAACAGACGAAAACGTAAAAAACCGGTCGAAAACAAAAAAAACGGACGGAAAACCTAAAAAAACGGGTGAAAACATAAAAAAAACAGGCGAAAACGTAAAAAAGGGTCGAAAACGTAAAAAAATGGGCTAAAACGTTAAAAACGGGCGAAAACGTAAAAAAATAGACGAAAACGTAAAAAAACTAGCGAAAAAATAAAAAAAATGGGCGAAAACGTAAAAAAAAACAGGCGAAAACATAAAAAAACAAGGACAAGCGCGTAAAAAACGGACGAAAACGAAAAAAACTGTGAAAACGTAAAAATACAGACAAAAACGTAAAAAAACGGGCGAAAACGTAAAAAAAAGGCAAAAACGTAAAAAAACAGACAAAACGTAAAAAACGGATGAAAACGTAAAAAAAACAGGCGAAAAGGTAAAAAATGGGCGAAAAAGTAAAAAAAAACAGGCGAAAACATAAAAAACGGACAAAAACGTAAAAAAACGGACGAAAACGGTGAAAACGTAAAAATACAGATGAAAACGTAAAAAAACGGTCGAAAACGTAAAAATATGGACGAAAACGTAAAAAAACAAATGAAAACGTAAAAAAACGGATATTGAGAAAGAGATGTAAGGGTTGTGAAAGAAGATGTAAGAAGTGAAAGAAGAGGTAAGACGTGAAAGAAGAGGTAAGAAGTGAAAGATAATGTCTGAAATTTAAAAGAGGAAATAAGTGAAAAGAAGCACTTATGTCTGCAAAAAAACAAACATAAACCTCTGTCCTCCCGCAGACAAAAGAAGTGAAAAGAGGGAAAAAGAGCTTATTGTGGAAAAACAAACGACACCTTACTTTCGCCGCTTTGTACACGCAGGCATGACCAATTTCTCTATGGAACTTGATTGTTGAACATTTGGGGGCTCACTGTCAGGCCATCTAGGAGAAGCCTTAGATTGAAATGTGCTTTTCACATAATAGTGACCTTACAAACTAGGAGAAACATTTAAAAAAAAAATTAAACTTGCTAAATGTGTGCGTTTTGTACAATGCGACTTTTGTTTTTTTCAAATGATAAACAAATTTTAGGTATATTCTTAGCTTTATTTCATTCAAAAGATAATGTAAATAGTCATGTGTCCTATTCTTGATGTTATGGTATTATAATAACTAAGTGGAGAATTTGTTCTCTAATTATAATTTAGTCCCGTTGTTTATCAGCACGTTATTGTCTGTATAAAAAGGTCCAAGCTTGTGTGATCATTCATTAGAGTTCAGTATACTCAACAAACAAGTTTTCTCTCCGATTTCCACATTTCGAACCATGGCTAGAGGCGTACTTGCAACAACCATAAAAACTTCATTCATAAGCAGGTTAACTGGTTCTCATTCTTTTTGTTTTCATACGTGCACAATTTTACTGTCAATACAGCTAATTCGTACATAGTTTATATACATAATACACTGGTCTTTAATTTGTTTCGTGCTTTTGCTCCTATCATTCCGGCCCTAATTCACGAGCAAACTCGACATTTCTTAATCATCTATCGTGTCAAAGACTTGCGAGTTTTCTAGTTTATTTTTCAAGTAATCAACTGCTATATATTTATAGCATCTTATGGCCTAAGGTAGATGCTAGATTGAAACAAAATATATGCAAATATTTTTTGATATATTTATTTTGTTCATAATTTCATAACTAAAGAAGTTATAGGACTGTTTGAAGTTAAAAGAGTACTAATACCTGACACTTAAACACATGTTTTTTTTCTTACCAAATACTCACAAAGAGTTCGTTGTACCACATTCAGGAGAAGTAGTTTCATGACTCTCAAAGAAGTTGTGGCGCGTTGCATGAGCAAGGTGGCTAGATGGAACAAATGTTATGATAACGAAGATGAAGTACAGTCATATAACAATAATGTACGAGAACAAGATAAAGTATACAAGGAACGTGAAGAAAGCTGTTGGATTCCACATCCTCGTACAGGAATATTTTATCCGAAAGGTCAGGAAGGGGTGATGAATGAAGTTCCTGTTGGTGCTGCAAGCTTTGCACACGGTAATTATTGGCTTACGGACAGTGACATGTATTGAGTTTAATTACTCTTATCAATAATTTTATGACGATAATAAAATGTTACAATGGAAAGATACAGTTATAAGTGCATGTGTGTGGATAGTACTCGTATTATGTAACTTTTATTCCCTCCGTCCCATATTAAGTGTCCACAATGAAATCTTTGAATGTCCCAAATTAAGTGTCCACCTGTACCTTTCAACCAATAAGATTAGACTTTAGTGGGTAAAATTAATATTTGATTGGTGGAGAGTTTAGTTAGTGGAATCTCCTAAAACTTTGTACATTATGAAAGTTGACACTTAATGTGGGACAGAGGGAGTATAAACTAACAATATTGAATCAAGGAATGTAAACATGTTTTTCATGTGTCATTTAAAGGGATTGTCTAACCAATGCCCTAAGGGCATTGGTTAAGAAGGTATGGACCCTCATAAAAAGACTCAAGGGCCCACACGCAAAGTACACCTTTTAAATTAAAAAACATTTTTTAGTCCTTTTTTGTAGGTCCGCACCCTCCTTAACCAATGCCCTTAGGGCATTGGTTAGACAATCCCTCATTTAAAACATATCACAAACATTTATTGCTTTACTTTAATGAAACAAAAAGGTACCAAACTTAGGGTCCATTTCTAATCAAGGTACTATTCTTTTTTTCTTGCATAAAAAGGTACCAAACAATTTTTTTTTTTGCGGATTTAGGTTTTTTACTAACGTTCGTTAACTCACTTCATTAGTAAATTACATGTTTTGTCCTTGAGTTTGTATAATCATTTCATGCACCATCCACCACCACCCACTACCACATGCCACCACCACCACTTCCACCACCACCACTTTGACTTTTCTGATCCAGTTCCTACTACTTACAAGTAAGGGTGATCACGGTCCAATTAGGCAAGATTTGGCAAGTTTTTTCGGGTTTTTGTCGGTCCGGACCGACCGGACCGAGGACCGAATTAGCCAAAAAGCTTAGACCGAGGACCGGACCGAATGTGATCGGTCCGGTCCGGTCCGGTCCGTCGGTTTTGTCGGTCGGTCCGGTCCATCCGGTCCGTTTGCTCAGCCCTACTTACAAGTAATGATATCATATCTAGTTAAAAAAATCCAAAAGCTAAAGCTTCTCTACTTTGATGTTAACCACAACTTAAAAAATTATGATTTTCGTCATAGTACCGTATAGCAGGTACATTTACTTATTGATCCGGTCAAAACCACATAAGTCAACATATTAAAAGTAAAAGTATGTTATTAAACAAATTTTAGGTATATTCTTAGCTTTATTTCATTCAAAAGATAATGTAAATAGTCATGTGTCCTATTCTTGATGTTATGGTATTATAATAACTAAGTGGAGAATTTGTTCTCTAATTATAATTTAGTCCCGTTGTTTATCAGCACGTTATTGTCTGTATAAAAAGGTCCAAGCTTGTGTGATCATTCATAAGAGTTCAGTATACTCAACAAACAAGTTTTCTCTCCGATTTCCACATTTCGAACCATGGCTAGAGGCGTACTTGCAACAACCATAAAAACTTCATTCATAAGCAGGTTAACTGGTTCTCATTCTTTTTGTTTTCATACGCGCACAATTTTACTGTCAATACAGCTAATTCGTACATAGTTTATATACATAATACATTGGTCTTTAATTTGTTTCGTGCTTTTGCTCTTATCATTCCGGCCCTAATTCACGAGCAAACTCGACATTTCTTAATCATCTATCGTGTCAAAGACTTGCGAGTTTTCTAGTTTATTTTTCAAGTAATCAACTGCTATATATATTTATAGCATCTTATGGCCTAAGGTAGATGCTAGATTGAAACAAAATATATGCAAATATTTTTTGATATATTTATTTTGTTCATAAGTTCATAACTAAAGAAGTTATAGGACTGTTTGAAGTTAAAAGAGTACTAATACCTGACACTTAAACACATGTTTTTTTTCTTACCAAATACTCACAAAGAGTTCGTTGTACCACATTCAGGAGAAGTAGTTTCATGACTCCCAAAGAAGTTGTGGCGCGTTGCATGAGCAAGGTGGCTAGATGGAACAAATGTTATGATAACGAAGATGAAGTACAGTCATATAATCATAATGTACGAGAACAAGATAAAGTATACAAGGAACGTGAAGAAAGCTGTTGGATTCCACATCCTCGTACAGGAATATTTTATCCGAAAGGTCAGGAAGGGGTGATGAATGAAGTTCCTGTTGGTGCTGCAAGCTTTGCACACGGTAATTATTGGCTTAGGGACAGTGACATGTATTGAGTTTAATTACTCTTATCAATAATTTTATGACGATAATAAAATGTTACAATGGAAAGATACAGTTATAAGTGCATGTGTGTGGATGAGTAAGGATCAAATGAGAAATTAAACTAAAATGAGAAGGATGAGAAGAAACCACAACCGCACATTTTAGATGCACCTACAAAAGTAGATGCATCTCCACTTAATTCTTTTTTCCTTATTCGAAATGTGTGGCCAGGAATATTTCTCACTCTTCTCATTTGATTTTCTCTTCTCACTAGATCTCTTCCCGTGTGTGGATAGTACTCGTATTATGTAACTTTTATAAACTAACAATATTGAATCGACGAATGTAAACATGCTTTTCATGTGTCATTTAAAACATATCACAAACATTTATTGCTTTACTTTAATGACATATAATCCTTATGGCAAATGGCACAAAAAGGTATCAAACTTAGGGTCCATTTCTAATCAAGGTACTATTCTTTTTTTCTTGCATAAAAAGGTACCCAACAAAATTTTTTTGACGGATTTGGGTTTTTTACTAACGTTCGTTAACTCACTTCGTTAGTAAATTACATGTTTTGTCCTTGAGTTTGTATAATCATTTCATGCACCATTCACCACCTGCCATCACCACCACCTGCCATCACCACCACTTCCACCACCACCACTTACTACTTACAAGCAATGATATCATATCTAGTTAAAAAAATCCAAAAGCTAACCCCCTGATAGCTAAAGCTTCTCTACTTTGATGTTAATCACAACTTAAAAAAATATGATTTTGGTCATACTACCGTATAGCAGGTACATTTACTTATAGATCCAGTCAAAACCACATAAGTCAACATATTAAAAGTAAAAGTATGTTAAGTTTCATTTGGGAATTGTAGATTAATCATAATGTTAGGTTACGTAGAACATTTTTATTTATTAAAAGATGGTGCAACTTCCTTGAAATTATGATCAGGAACCACTTAAACAAGGTTGACTAAATGGCCGTTGCTTACGGCTCAAAAACAAATAAACTTAGGTGTCTTATGGTTTATGTTTTAAACTTTTGAGTCTTGTGTTTGATATTTGTTGATACAAAAGTTGGGCGTTCCTTGTTTGGGTGCCTGTTCTCGTATCAATTAGATAATAATGCTTGGGGACCTGCGCGCTAAGAAAGCAACAAACACCGTTAGGCTTATCGAGGGATTGTCTCCCCCGACTATCCTCCGGCGTGAGAGTAAGTAATCGAATTTAGGGTTGTGAAGAGTTTAGGGTTTTGTCAGTCGTACCTTAGACGAGAGCTATGATACCCTATTTATATACACGTAACCGATAAGGTTTCGTGCTCCTCACTCTTTGGCGTATACGCCGATATCGGATATTTGGTATATATCTCCTTTATTTAGGAGATATTCCATATCCAATCCATTAATAACTTTGGGCTTGGGCCTTGTAGGCCCAAACCGTCTAACTGGTAGTCCAGTTATCGTTATGGCGGCCCACACGTGGTGGGCTTAAACATTAGTATTGTTTACTAATCGGGTTCGTGACCCGAATGGGGACTATACGTCATCATGTCCCCCCAGTCTAGTGTGCGCAGGGTAAAACCTGCGGATGCTAGACTAAAGTCGTGTCAAAATTATTCC
>LBNU01026253.1:24573-36571 GCA_014162995.1 Artemisia annua | reverse complement strand
AAATGCAAAGTGCTCACAATAAATGTTTCATGAATTGAAAGTGAAATGTGTAAGCTTCATGTGTTAGTACATTGATTTAATAGTCATGCATAAGGGTAATTACATAGGAATCGTGCACAAAAGTTTGTACGGTACAACATGTTTCAAGCCATCTCTAAACCTCAAAGAATACAAACCAAAAATGCCATGAATGCATAAATTAAACACACCAATTAGTGGTTAGTCTTTTTACCTTCCCGTCCATGAGTTACAAATATTTTATCAACTATATAATGTGTCAAAAATCACACACAACAAACCACAACTTCCTTCACACCGCGTGCACATTGGGCTACAACTTATTATGGTGGTAAAGTAAGCATCATATCGTCTTACTTATTTAGCATATTGATTTATATTATTTTATGTAAATTTCACGTGTGTTTTTTGTGTGTAACAATGTAGGACATAAAGATGGTAGCTTAGGAGATTTGGTAGTAACATCATCTTCTCTAATGGTTTAATAGATCCTACACATCGTTGTCTTATCAATTAAGTGGAACATGCACGAACATTTTTACTTTGATCGAAAATACAATATATTGATTAACTGTATTTAAGTTACTAACGATCAACTATATCTATTTTTTTTGTAACGCATCAAGAAACATTAAAGAAAGAGATCGAGAAGTCACAAAAATTGTGTCAAGAACAAAACATGCAAAAGGCCAATGAGCAACAACGACAAAGACAACAACAACAAGAACAACAACAACAACAAGATCAACGCCACGGCCACCGGTGGGATGAATACTTAGCATTCATATTAATAGTACGTTACAAATTAAACATGCAATATTTTACTTCATGTAATATCGATAAACGGGCTAATACTATTGATTCGTTAGCAAGTAAGTTTATTGAAAATAATGTGATGATCATTCAATTTTTAGTCAATAATTATTACTACACTTTGTTGGTGCATTTTAATATTTTTGCTCTTAATGTAGTTTTTTGTCTTGCGTTGTGTTAATGTCACTTTCTTAATTAAACGTCTTGGAATATTGCGTGACTTTGATATTTGATATGACTGTGTAAATTATTTCGATGTTACATATTGCAAATGGTTATAATAAAAATATCTTCACACTATCATCATAACAATGAGAATCTTCTAAATCGAAGAAGTATATAAAGGAGAAGAAAATTGTATTTCAAATGTTATCCTACACCTATCACGAGGTAAGCATTATTCATTTGATTTTGAGATCATGTGATTCATGTCGTCATACTATAAATACTTAGAATGAGTTACTAATAAATGCTCCAAATTCGATATTATAATTTATGGAAAAATGTTGTAATAATGCATTAATTAAAAAATAATTTATGTAACTTACTCACATTAAAAGATTACATATGAAAAGCCTCATTTAAATATAACATTTTGCAAAAAAAAACCTCTTCACATTAAAGAAAGAGATCGACAAGTCACGAAAATTGTATCAAGAATAAAACATGCAAAATGCCAATGAACAACAATGACAAAGACAACAACAACAAGAACAACGCCACGGCCACCGGTGTCAATATAGATGGATATTTAGCATTCATATTAATAGTACGTTTCAAATTAAACATGCAATATTTTACTATACGAATTATAATTTATTATCCGAATTATAATTTATACTCTTGAATATACTAATCACTTTAATGTTTTATGTTTTTATAGTTTTGTTAAAACGGAAATTTGTTTTATAGTTCGCTTTTAATAATGTAATTTATTTGAACAACGAATTCCGTCTTTCACAAAAAAATGAGAGTTTCAAACATGAACCGAAAATTAGTCCCGAACATTACGAAAAAACAACTAGATCCAACCTATGTGCATCACATGAGTCCTGAGGCAGTCCAAACCTGTGTGCATTGCACGTGGATGAATATAAAATGTCTCCAACATTAATGTCATCGCTTCATATTTAAAATAATTTATGTAACTTATACATATTAAAAAATTACATGTGAAGAGACTCTTTTCAATGTAACATCTTGAAAAATATCTCTTCACATATACTCTTTTAATGTCAATAAAGTATTTTAAAACCATCACAGCTTAGATATATAATGACGAAAATAAGTTCTGAAGATTATGATATAAAAACTTATATACAGCCCATGTGCAACTCAATAAAGTATTCTAAGTACGTATAAAGCTTAGCAAATGTGTGATACCATGAAAACTTAAATATAAAATGACGAAAATAAATGCCGAATATTACGCTATGAAAACTTCTATATAGCCCATGTGCATCGCACGTATTTTAAATCTATGAAAACTTCTATACAGCACATGTGCATCGCACGGGCATTGTTGACTATCATAAGAAATAGTTATAACTTAGCCCAATGTATTAATATTAGTTAGTTCCAATAAAAAATGATAGAGTCAATACCAAAATAAATAGACAAAAAATATTAAAAAATACATCTTAAAAGATTACATGTCAATAAACTATTTTAAATACGTATCATGCTTACAAAATATATGCTACCATGATAACTTATATATACAATGACAAAAATACGTCCCGAATATAAAATGACGAAAATAAATTACGGATCCATGATCAAAATGACGAAAATTTGTGCTGAACAATAACAATTTAAATATATAATACCATCATATACAGCCCGGAGGATCGCCCGGGTCTGAATGACTCGTATTATAATACTTTTAGTTTTACTCGAGTTGAATTGATAACTCAAATAACGTACACACTTCATGAGACACGTACATTGATGACAAGTTGTGATCTGTAAACACATCTTTTATATAATAAAAGAATTACATTATTTCGGAGTGTTTTTGCAAAACCCTTCTTAGTGAAAAAAATTTGGACCAATAGTAAAGCTCGATTTTGCCACATAAGCGAAATCGAGCAATATGATTGGCCAATAAAAAGTCAAAATTGAATTGGTTTTGGTCAAACTTTAATAAATTTGGTGGAGAAATTTGATTGAGGAAAAAAACACATAAAATATAAGTGTCAAATTTATGAAAGCAAAAACTTAAAAAAAGAGGAGGTAATTAATAAAAGAGAAATGATAGATGAACCTAAAAATAGACCTAATAATGGACCTAAAGACACGTGGCATCATCCTGATGGCTGCAGACAGGGACCCACTTATTTTACAAGCCATCAGGATCATGCCACATGTTTTTAGGTCCATTTTTAGGTCTCCCTTTAGGTCCATCTATCATTTCTCATCAACTAATTTTCCTTAAAAGTTGAATACCAGCCGCGCGTTGCGACGACGTTTAAATATATGTCTTTGTCTACTGTAAACACACCACTTTAAATCAACTAACTTTCCTTAAAAGTTAAATACCGGCCACGCGTTGCGGCGCCGTTTAACTATATATCTTGTTAAAATAGAACTAAAATCTATACTTTTTGGTAGATTAATCAATGAATTTAATTTTCTTACTATTTTATCATAAAAAACTAGTTATAATACCTGTGCACACACAGGGTTTTTAAAATTTCGTTTTGATTATGTATTGTAAATATAACTGTGGCATCGACTTTGTATTGGATTCTTGAGCGTGTCTTTTTATAATGTTATTGGGTTAAAGGTTCTTTGATCACATGGGTTTACACATAAATCAAATTTATTTTAAAATTTTTGTTTACTATATGGACATATATGAATTTAATCGTGAAAATTGTGATATAAGTACAACTAATAAATATGCATGAGTTTTTCATTATGTAATAATATCAACTAATATTTTGTAAAAATTTTCTTGGATGAAAGATTTAACTTTGTTTACCTGACATAGATGTTAATGTTGAGGTTGATGTTGTTGTTTAACTTTAACTATTGATATCATGTTGTACAAAATGTGCAAGTTTAGTAGCATATAATGAGCGTTGATAAAGTTAAAATATACTCCGTAAAGTTTTTTAAAAATGTTTTTCCGGATATCCGTATATAAACTTTAAATAATAATTACATGAGTCGTTATAAGTATAATCGCGTATATTATTTTCATATCACAGTAACTTGTACTTACCATTTGATATTTATATTACCGTTAATAATAATTTAACTGTATTTAATATTCAAACCCGTGTACGTATAGATTAAACTTTTAAATATAATAACATGAGTTCTTATTTATATTTAACGTACATAGTAAAAAGATATTTTAATAGATGAAAGTTTAAAACTAATATTTATTTTAAAAGTATTTAACGTATATTAAAACTAATTCGTACATTTATAAAATTTTATAAGTTTAATGGATGAAAGTCTCAAACCAATACTAATTCTCATGTAATTGTAAACAAAGTTCATATTATAAAGTGTAGGGGGTATAAAATGTAAGGGGTTATTTGTTTATTATCTAAAGTTATCAAAAAACATGGAGATTTACAATTTTACACTTAACTCCATATAATATATTTAAAATTCAACCACTAATGTTTTATTAAGAGAAATGATAGATGGACCTAAAGGGAGAAATGATAGGTCCATTATTAGGTCTATTTTTAGGTTCATCTATCATTTCTCTTAGTTGATTTAAAGTGGTGTGTTTACAGTAGACAAATACCAAAGAAAGGTGAAAAGGTGAAATGATTACATTTAGTTAACAAGTTAAATTAGTTATGTTTATGACAGCACTTTCAGCATACCCTCGGTTCACTATCAGATTTTCTTTTTTTCTTTTCTTTTGATTTTACTAGGGTAAATTGCAAATTGAGTCACTAACGTTGTCTAAATGGGCAAAAAAATACATCGAGAGGAAAAGTTGTGCAAAACTGCCATTAACGTTCACTTTTTTGTAAAAAAGCCACCGAGAGCTAACTCTCGTATTTTCCTCGTTAACTGCCACGTCATTTAGGGTAGTATTGTCTTTTTACTGTTCATACTTATTAAATTGCCGCCATAATCACCTCTGTGTTTGGATATCAATGCGACATGACCTCAATAGCTAAATTTGCAAAGTAACTTCAAAGTTTTACACCAATAAACCCTCTACAACCCACAACTTGTAAACCACGACTCGACAACCCAAAAAAAAACATGGTATTCGAAAATGCAATCATCACCACCATAGTCACCAAACACCGCAATAATCACCACCACCATAACCACAACCACCACCACCAACACACACCAAGAAACATCAACTTGGATCACCACCACCAAGAAACAACTCCTACAACAACGTCCATGCCCACGTTGTCATTCACAAGACATAAAATTCTGTTACACCAACAACTACACCACTTCATAGCCTCGTCACTTTTGCAGAAGCTGCCGTAGACACTGGACTCATGGTGGCGTTCTCCGTAACATCCCTGTTGGAGGTGGTACTCAAAAAACACTAAAAGACAAAAACTCATGAACCCCACCACCACTTCGAGTTATGTTACCACTTTTGCTCCGCTGGAGTACCAGAGCCTGCTGGAGCCTCCACCTGTGGATGATGCCGGGAATGTGATGATTCCGTTTGAAGGCAATGGGTTTGTGTCGTCGCTGTTGGAGGGTGTTGGGGTGTCAATGGTTGAACCTTTTGAACCCGTGACCTTTGTGCTTGTCACGTGTAAAAATGCCTCATCAATTACCAAATGAACTACGCGCCATTGCACATAGACATATCTATGTTACAAATTGCTTTTATAAAATAAACAAATAACGTTTGCATAAACTACTAATTTTTAAAAACATAGCTCTGGTATATGCTAACTCGATTCACTAATGAGTAATGACGGATATAAATCAATTTTGCTGGTGATCTACGAATATAGTTGATGGTTTGTCATTCATGAATTACTCATTTCACAATAGTGAGAGATTATATATAATGTTGCGTGATTGTTCATTTTTTTTTTTTTTTTTTTTTTTTTTTATACGGACTTATGAGGTGTTTGGATTAGCTTATTTTGCAAATTTGTGCTTATTTATCTACCTTTATAACATATAGGCTATATTTGGCGAGGGCTTATTGAGGCTTGAGCTTTTAAAATAAGCCGGCTAATAAAATAAGTCTCGTTTGTCACATATGTTTATGGAGGCTTATAACTTATAAAATAAGCCGTAAGCCTCCATAAGTCCAAGCCCATAAAATGGGGCTTATAGGGGCTTATGGCTAGTTAAATTATTTAAATACCCTTAAAAATATAATGAATTATCACGTAAAAGCTGTAAATATATATGAATTTAATTTGATGTATTTTATGTGATTTTACATTAATAAGCTTCAGCTCCAACTAATTCGCTAAACAACTTTATAAAAATATAAGCTTAAACTTTCGGCTTATAATAAAAGCCCCAACTCCAGTCCATTGAGCCAAACATACAATCCGTTGGTGTTTCTTAAAGGTGGCAATTGAGACCCATTGGTTAAACATGATTCCAGCTCTATACTATAGGCTTTTCTATAGCTGCTAGACAAAAAGACCCAACAATCTAAATATATACTACTTATAATACACAAAGCTCTCTCTCTCTCTCTCTCTCTCTCTCTCTCTCTCTCTCTCTCTCTCTCTCTCTCTCTCTCTCTCTCTCTCTCTCTCTCTCTCTCTCTCTCTCTCTCTCTCTCTCTCTCTCTCTCTCTCTCTCTCTCTCTCTCTCTCTCTCTCTCTCTCTCTCTCTCTCTCTCTCTCTCTCTCTCTCTCTCTCTCTCTCTTTTAATTAAGACTTGCAACTTTTAAAGCATAAGGTACAACACTTTAAAACACAAAAACACTATTTATTTTAGTTTTATATAAGCAATTAATGGGTCCAGATTTTTAAATGACTATTAATTTTGAAAATAGAACTTATGTTTCAAATTGCCGATGTCGGCTAAAACAATATTGTGATAATGTACTTTTTCTTTTAATGTAATTATGGTATTGTTCTATACCTCTGTTGTGATGTATATTGATTATGTTGCACCTCGCATTTCCGCCTTCGGTGAGGTGTTACACAAATACTAAAGCAAAAGATACAATTTACTTTTGCACAATTACACTCATAAATTAACTGGTCAATAAGTACAATTAATACAGTTATTAAAACACCTCTTACATAAGAAATACAAATTATCAAGCATATTGTATAACTAACGTAAACACAATTACAGCGTTAAACGTCACTAATACAAATAATAAAGCACATTATACAAATATTCAAGCCCGAACGGGCACGGGCCAAATGGGCTCGAGCCCGAACGGGCATAGGCCAAACAGGCATGGGCCAAACGGGCACGGGCAAAACGGGCATGGGTCAAACGGACTCATGTTATACGAATCGCTTTAAAAAAGACGACGAAATAAATTCCTTAGTTAAGGAGTTGAAATACGTCACATGAAATTTTTGATATCCATAAATTTAGTGTCAAAAAGAACATAATAAACTAAAATACATGATTTATCGAAATTTTTTATTTCAGGGTACCCGTTGCCGAAACACGCGGGTACTCTGCTAGTATTCATTAGTGGATGAGCGTACAGTAGTTAGGTCTTTCTAAATATTATAGATGAGTCTAACTCGTTATTGATTGAAAGTGCATATGTAACAATTACCCAACGTGTCTGGGCAGGTCTAACGGGTCTTTTTTTCTTTTTCTTTTTATTATTTTTTTTTTACTTTTTTTTTCCTTCCCTTTTTTCATATTTTTAAAAAAAAAAAAAAAAAAAAAAAAAAAAAGATCAAACCCCATCTAGACCTGGACCTATTTAGACCCATGTTTCTAAAAGACCCGACTTGACCCGAACTCGTTTAAGCCCAAACCTATCTAGACCCGTTGACCCGACTCATCTATTTTGCCACCTCTAGTCAAGTGTTTCGATTATGTGGTTGAAATAAAGATTGATACCTGACGCAAATCAGTGCAAATATGGTCATAGTGTTAAACTTTTAATACAAATGGAATAAATCACACTACAATATTGATGGACATGCACTTACAAAGCAGCTATAACAGGCATTGCTAAACACAGCATGAGGGGACGATAATGCAGACCAACATATTTGTCAGTTATTTCTCTTGATACAAGATTGCTTTTCGTATTTTAACATACACGTAGATTGTTAACCAACAACCTATCAAGGTTATTTGTTTAAATAACTAATTACGCAGATAACTGAATTTGATATTCAAGAGCAAATCATTTGCAAGAACAATTCATTACATCAAATATTCAGATGAAATAAGGTAGTCCAACAATACAGAATAGACCTAACAACTCAAAACAAAAACATTATTCGAACAAATATTAATGAAGCAAAAGCACCATAGATATATCATATATGGTAAAGTCATCGTCAAACATCACTACATAGGTAAATATCAGAAAATATCAAAGGTTCACTGCAACTTTCTCAAATTTCTGCAATTAGTTCCTCCAAAAACTATATATCCCTCCATATCCGCAAACTTTATGCCTGTTTGATTATCCTGCTTCTTCAAAGACGACTGTTTGAATATTAAGTGAGGTCAATAGTGATTCATACATGTCCGTATAAAATTTAGTGCACTAAAGAAGAAATAGTGTACCTTCTTCCTTTATGAAGGTAATTTTTTCTCTTGATAGTCGAACAGACGGTAGAGATGTCAACAAAGAATTCAAGTTACTAAACTGTTGTTTGGCTTTGGAAGAAGATGACAAAACAATCCGAATATTTGTATGGCGTTGATCTTCTTGTTGCAATAGCTTCTCATACGTAAACTGGGAAAGAATAACAAGATAATGAAATAGACAAAAAAAAAAAAAAAAAAAAATAAAAAAATAAAAAAAAAATAAAATAAAATAAATAAATTGCATTTCTCCTTAATTACTGCCAAGAAACAAATTCCAAACCATGTTGGAGTGCAATGCAAGTGAAATAATTCAGTAATTCGAACCTCAATAATTTGTCTCTCTTTTTCAAGATTAAGAAAAGGATGTGATCCCAAAGTTAGAGACCAAGGACGGCAACACCAAAGTAAAGCATCCACAACATCTACATATTCCGATAATGTATCTATGTCATCTGGATCTAGCTCGACATGCTCGAGTTCATAAGGTGCCAGCATACTTACTTTTAGTTCATCAATATCAATGGTACCCTATAAGAGAATTGGTAAATACAAGTTTGTGTCAGCAATATATATTGTTTGATATCATCTCTTGTGACTAGCTATAAATTACAGACATAGAAGACTAGTGAAGAAATAAATTTGGGTAGATACAATACCACCATAATATTCAACTTCAGCTCTTTAAAACCAATTTTCTTGTCCAAAAATTGTCTCAAACAACGGAACCAGAGAGTGTCAACATAAATATTGGGAACAAATTCCATGCGTGCTTTTGACCGGTCTGAAATGCTTTTGGTAGGAGAGAATAACTGTGAATATCCATTGTAACCGAATAAAAGCAAATTGGGAGTATTGATATCAATATTTTCCAAATCACACTCCGAATACAACATAAGTGTCTTCAAGGAGTGACTTGACAACTTGAGGCTGCTGCATTTATCAGGAAGATTCAAAATTAAAGTTTCAAGGAAGGGGAAGTTGAATGATAGGTCAACTAACCCTTCCAATGTTGAGGAGAGGCACCCGGAATAAGATAATTTTGTTAGTTTTTTGCATGAAGCCAAGTTCATTGATGGTGCCACTCTTCCATCCCAATCATTTAAGACAAGATAATATAGATTTAGAGCTTCAATATCGACTCTCTCAACTTCACTTACAAAGCATATCCGAACTTGTTGAAGACTTTGAAGTCCATAAACACAAAATCTTTTGAAACCATAGCAGTGTTTAATAGTTAATTTCTCAAGAAGAGGGCAACCAGTCATCAGATGCTTGATCATTTTCTCACTTAGAGGGACATGTTCAAGTTTCAACATCTTCAAAGACTTGAACTTTACAACATCAACAATCAAAGACAAAGGTAACTTACATCTACATATCTTCAAAGAGGTTAACGAAGAGGCAGATAAAAGTATTTTGGGCAGACGGTATAAAGGCTTATCAGAAATAACCCCAGCCCAATTCGAAAAATCAACTTTCAGCACCTTTACACCTTTCATAAGAATTAATTCAAGGCATCTGTCGACAATATCTATTTGCATAGGCTTCTCAATCATCGTACTGAGTGTGAACGTTTGGGCACTGGTGATATTTTGGTTGCAAAATCTGGATGTGGTAGAGTCGACATAATTGAAAAATTTGTGTATGACATATATACTATCACTAATTGGGCTCCAACATCCATGTATGGCTCTGTTAAAATTTCCAATATCAAAATCCAAAATGGGGAAAGAAGCCATAATAGCAAACCAGTTCTTAGACAAGACACTCATTCGAACAAGCTGTTTTGGAGAATCCAAAAATGCAAGTATGTGGTGAAGAATAGATTCGGGAAGCTGTGAGATTCTATCCTTAGTGTCTGTTTTTATTACTTTTAAGTTTTCCATGTCACCAGTAGCAAACTCTAAGTACAAGCTTTGCTCTGCAAAAACATAAATAAAAATTATGAACGAGCTAAGTGAAACATATATTCTTTGTGGGTTGTCACATATTAAAAATTATGAACTAGCTTTTGTAGAGTACTTATGTAGTAGAATTAGTTCATACCAATTATGAAAAACCCAAACTACAAAATGATTCTTTGTTTGTGCAAGCATTTTTATTTTTTGATAGTCATTACCTAGCACGATGGTAGAAATTACAGTGATACCAAATGATACTTTCGACTAAAACGACCCCAAAAATTACAACGACGTGCTCTGATCACAATTACAGCTATGAAAATCCACCTATCTATAGAGGAACGCGTACATCCAAACCTAACAAATCGCAATACCACTTGAGGGCAATCACCTGCAAACAATTGGATATAGGGAATATATATTTTATATTATCATTATATATATAAATATAAATATAATAATACTCACCTTATGTATCGTTTTGAAGAATCACCTAAAAGTAAAATATCATTTGAGGATCTGAAGATGTTGTTTGGTTTCTGTGAATTGCATTTACAGTCCATATATTAAGGAGGTGTTTGTTATGTGAGTTTTTGATTAGGATATACTATTTAAAAAAAAAAAAAAAGGTTTTTACTATTAGTTTTGTAAAGAAAAGGAACTGATTTTCTTGTTCATGTCCATACGTAAAAGAAAATGAAAGTGAGATTGTTCGTGTTCGTTTGTTAACACGTTAAACGAATTCGAACGTAGAAGAACTACAATAAATGGACATTACCAACCCAAAAATAAAAATATTTCAAATATACGTAACATTTGTTATGTGTGTGTTCGTTTGCCTAAGTACACCTATTTTACTAAAAATATACTCCATCAAATAGATTAACGAACGCATAATAAGATGTTCATGAACGTAAATAAAGAACAAGAATTTTTTATCATATCCGTTCATTTAACTAAACGAGCATAAAATCTTGTTTATATCCATTCATTAACAAATAAATGAACATAAACAAACTTTGTACCGGATGGTTCATGTAATGTTCAATAACGTCCAGTACGTTTACAACCATATATAAGTCTCTTTCTAATACCGGAGAAAACCATTATTTACACATGTTTTTAACTATTATACCTTTCTAGATCCCAAGGTCCATGCATGATCAATTTGAGTACATTTTCACATGAAATGACAGGAGATCAAAGATCGTATGTTGATAATACTCTTCTATCAACATAGAGGTGGAGGAGGTTGAACACAACACCGTGAAGTATAATAGACTGTATAGCAATGTTTTCAAACCCGGGTCGACCCGGCCGGGTCAACCGGTCGGACCGGTACCCGGTCAAAAAACGGGTCAAAAAAACCCGGGTTTCTAAAACCGGGTCAACCAGTTAGACCCGCCGGGTTTTGAGTAACCCGGGTCAACCAGGGTTTTGAAACCCGGCCGGGTTTGGATTTTTTTTTTTTTTTTTTTTTTTTTTTTTTTTTTTTTTTTTTTTTTTTTTTTTTTTTTTTTTTTTTTTTTTTTTTTTT
>LBNU01026253.1:6305-19599 GCA_014162995.1 Artemisia annua | reverse complement strand
TATGTGTACCTCCTGCTGCCAGGGAGCTTGAGGACTTTGCATCATGGAACTTGAACTTCCCTAAGTATCTCAGCACATACTTGTCTTGATTAATGAAGATTTCCATCTGGCCTTTGTTGTACTTGACATCCAAATAAGTCCCAAAAAGAATGTGAGTTCACCCATAGAACTCATCTTGAACTCATCCTTCATAAGCTTCTCAAAATCTCTGCACATCTCTGGCTTTGTTGAGCCAAAAATAATATCATCAACATACACTTGAACCAGCAAGATATCATTTTTGTTTTTCTTGATGAACAAAGTTTTATCAATTCTTCCTCTGTGAAACCCATTATCCAAAAGATAAGTAGCTAGGGTTTCATACCACTTCCTTGGTGCCCGATGCAATCCATACAATGCTTTAACTACCCTGTATACTTTGTCTGGATGTTCAGGGTCTTCAAAGACTGGAGGTTGTGAAACATATACCTCCTCATCAATTTGCCCATATAGAAAAGCACTTTTTACATCCATTTGATAGACTGTGAAGCCCATAAAGGATGCATAGGCTAGAAAAAGCCTAATTGCTTCTATTCTTGCAACAGGGGCAAATACCTCTTCATAGTCAATACCCTCCTCTTGAGTGTATCCTTGAGCTACAAGCCTAGCCTTGTTTCTTATGACAATCCCTCTTTCATCTTGATGCGCGTGGATTGCAACACGCACTACGTTTTACCTCTCGAGGGATCTCGAGAAGCTTGCAATCCCCACCAGGCAGTGTACCTGACCGATGTAGTATAGTGAAGTGGCAAGTACCGGGGGATTGATCGTTCTCTCACAGGGAATAGTGTTCGTTAGGCTAAAAGCTACTCTAATCTAGGTCTAAGGGTTGAGGAAGATTCTTTTTGTATTTTTTTATATTTTATGAAAGCAGTAAATATCTGGTTTTGGAGGATAGGGTGGAATTAGTTGCTAGTCAACTAACCCTTGTTGGGCAGACGGTATAAAGGCTTATCAGAAATAACCCCAGCCCAATTCGAAAAATCAACTTTCAGCACCTTTACACCTTTCATAAGAATTAATTCAAGGCATCTGTCGATAATATCTATTTGCATAGGCTTCTCAATCATCGTACTGAGTGTGAACGTTTGGGCACTGGTGATATTTTGGTTGCAAAATCTGGATGTGGTAGAGTCGACATAATTGAAAAACTTGTGTATGACATATATACTATCACTAATTGGGCTCCAACATCCATGTATGGCTCTGTTAAAATTTCCAATATCAAAATCCAAAATGGGGAAAGAAGCCATAATAGCAAACCAGTTCTTAGACAAGACACTCATTCGAACAAGCTGTTTTGGAGAATCCAAAAATGCAAGTATGTGGTGAAGAATAGATTCGGGAAGCTGTGAGATTCTATCCTTAGTGTCTGTTTTTATTACTTTTAAGTTTTCCATGTAACCAGTAGCAAACTCTAAGTACAAGCTTTGCTGTTTGTATTGCCTGCAAAAACATAAATAAAAATTATGAACGAGCTAAGTGAAACATATATTCTTTGTGGGTTGTCAGTTGTCACATATTAAAAATTATGAACTAGCTTTTGTAGAGTACTTATGTAGTAGAATTAGTTCATACCAATTATGAAAAACCCAAACTACAAAATGATTCTTTGTTTGTGCAAACATTTTTATTTTTTGATAGTCATTACCTAGCACGATGGTAGAAATTACAGTGATACCAAATGATACTTTCGACTAAAACGACCCCAAAAATTACAACGACGTGCTCTGATCACAATTACAGCTATGAAAATCCACCTATCTATAGAGGAACGCGTACATCCAAACCTAACAAATCGCAATACCACTTGAGGGCAATCACCTGCAAACAATTGGATATAGGGAATATATATTTTATATTATCATTATATATATAAATATAAATATAATAATACTCACCTTATGTATCGTTTTGAAGAATCACCTAAAAGTAAAATATCATTTGAGGATCTGAAGATGTTGTTTGGTTTCTGTGAATTGCATTTACAGTCCATATATTAAGGAGGTGTTTGTTATGTGAGTTTTTGATTAGGATATACTATTTAAAAAAAAAAAAAAGGTTTTTACTATTAGTTTTGTAAAGAAAAGGAACTGATTTTCTTGTTCATGTCCATACGTAAAAGAAAATGAAAGTGAGATTGTTCCTGTTCGTTTGTTAACACGTTAAACGAATTCGAACGTAGAAGAACTACAATAAATGGACATTACCAACCCAAAAATAAAAATATTTCAAATATACGTAACATTTGTTATGTGTGTGTTCGTTTGCCTAAGTACACCTATTTTACTAAAAATATACTCCATCAAATAGATTAACGAACGCATAATAAGATGTTCATGAACGTAAATAAAGAACAAGAATTTTTTATCATATCCATTCATTTAACTAAACGAGCATAAAATCTTGTTTATATCCATTCATTAACAAATAAATGAACATAAACAAACTTTGTACCGGATGGTTCATGTAATGTTCAATAACGTCCGGTACGTTTACAACCATATATAAGTCTCTTTCTAATACTGGAGAAAACCATTATTTACACATGTTTTTAACTATTATACCTTTCTAGATCCCAAGGTCCATGCATGATCAATTTGAGTACATTTTCACATGAAATGACAGGAGATCAAAGATCGTATGTTGATAATACTCTTCTATCAACATAGAGGTGGAGGAGGTTGAACACAACACCGTGAAGTATAATAGACTGTATAGCAATGTTTTCAAACCCGGGTCGACCCGGCCGGGTCAACCGGTCGGACCGGTACCCGGTCAAAAAACGGGTCAAAAAAACCCGGGTTTCTAAAACCAGGTCAACCAGTTAGACCCGCCGGGTTTTGAGTAACCCGGGTCAACCCGGGTTTTGAAACCCGGCCGGGTTTGGATTTTTCCCTTTTTTTTTTTTTTTTGGACTCTTTATTTTTTTTTATTTTCCATTATTAAGGTGCTATTTTTGTTTGATATGACTTTCTTATAGTATATATTCACTCATATTTGTGATTAGTTTCCACTTATTAGGTTGAATTCGCTTGTTTTTGTCTTTAGTTTGAACTTTGAACTACATTTATGAAGGTTTATATGCAGGTTCTTTGCTCTTTTTTCACAGCAAAGTAGTGTTTGGAGTTTGGACATTAAACTTTGGACAATAGAAAATGGATTTTTGGAAATGTGCATAAAACCGGGTCTAACCGGGTTGACCCGGTGACCAGGTAACTCGGCCGGGTCAATCCCAAACCTGGGTTTCAAAACATTGCTGTATAGTGCTAGTTCTAAATTTGTTTCCCTGCGTTTTGCAAGTGTTGATACAATTACATAGATGTTGGACCTTTACGTGGATGAATGGGCAAGATGAAGGAGAAATCACGGGAGCTCACGATCTGAGGAAGGAGAAACTTAAAAGGAATACTTGCGAAAAGAGTATCAGCTAAAATAAGATAATAGTGGTTTGAAGGCTGAGAGAATAGGAGATCAGCTCAGTCCTGGTGGATTAATAAGTCGCAACCAAACACTTGTAGATAACAGAGTAATATGCAGCCATATTTATGTCGATTAGCAAAAGACGACAGTCCAACGAAACAAAGTCAAACCAGCAACTTAATATTAAACATTAAGTGAGCAATTAAGTGGTCAATACATCATTATCAATAGTTGAGCTTGAACCAGCAGTACATGAAAGATGCACTGCAACATGTCATAGTTTTAACAGTTTCCAATAGTTTCGACAATTGATTCCTCCAAAGCAAAAGCAAAAGCAAAACCATAATCTTTACCAGTAGTCACTTTGCATACTTCCATATAACATCACTAATACCTTTGATTGATTCACTGCCCTGCTTCGTATTTACATACATAGGAAAACTGTGTTATACTTATTTACATAGAATTAGCTGATAAAAAACAAAAAGACATGTAGTGTACCTTGTTTCTTTATGAAGGTGATAGTTTGTCTTGGTCCATCACGAGGTAATGCTGTCAACAAAGATGACAAGTCACTGAAGTTCATTTCCGCATTGGAAGAGGAAGACGACATCACAAACTTAATATTAGGGTGCACTTGATCTTCTTGTTGAAGTAGCTTCTCATACGTAAACTGGAAAATTATTAATAAGATAACGTAGCAGACAAAAACTTTAGTTAATTACGGCCAAGAAAGAGTATTTAAATTGTGTTGAAATGCAAAGCAAGTAAAAAAAAGGTACATATGATACTTACCTTGACAACACGGCCTCGTTTTTCAAAATCAGTGAACGGAAAGTCAAATATCAAAGTTAGAGATTGAGGACGGCAACACCATAGTAGAGAATCCACAACAGCTTCGTAAAAACATAATTCCTCAAAGTTTTCTGCCTCTAGCTCAACATGCTCGAGTTCAAAAGGCGGCCAATGAATCACCCTCAATTCCTCAAAGTCTACTGAACCCTATAAGACAATCAGTAGCGTTGGGATTATTTGATATCCTTGCTTCAAAATAAGTACAAACACATAAATGAATCGTCAAATAAATTAATTTGGGACAATGCAATACCACGTTGACATGCAACTTCAATTCTTTGAATCTGATTTCCTTGTCCAAAAAGTCCCTCAACTTCTGGAACCAGAGGCTGTCAACATATCTATCGAGGTCGCATTCCATACATGCTTGTGCCGGGACAGACTCCCTTTCCATATCAAGGAAACTATGTGAGGAGCCTTTGTAACCAAATAAAAGCAAGTTGGGAGTATTGATGTTAATTTTGTCCAAATGACACTCCGACCGTAGCTCAAACATCCTTAACGTATGACTTGACAAATTCAGGCTCTTGCATTCATAAGGGAGATCCAAAATAAAAGTTTCAAGGAAAGGGAAGTTGGTTGACAAGTCAACTAACCCTTTCGATGTCGGGGAGGGATACCCAGAATAAGACAATTTTGTTAGCTTTTGGCATGAAGCCACATTCATAGACGGTAACCCACTTTCGTCAATATCCATTAAGACAAGATGACGTATATTTGGGGCTTCAATATCAATCCTCTTAACTTCGCATCGAAAACAAACCTCAGCTTGTTTAAGGTTTGGGAGTCCAGAAACATAGAATCTTTCAAAACCATGGCAATATCTAACCTTTAATTCTTCGAGGAAAGGGCAACTGGTGGTAATATGCTTGATCACTTCCTCATTTAGTCGGACAAATTCAAGGGTCAAATACTTCAAAGACATGAATTTGCCAAAATAAACCGTCACCGATGAAGGTAACTCACAACCAGATAGTGTCAGAGATGTTAATGAAGAGGCGGATAAGAGTATGTTAGGAACATGGATTTTTTGAGGTTGAGACACCCATGTTTCCTTGTTAATTGTATCAACTACCAACACCTTTACCCCTTTCTTAAGAATCAATCCAAGGCATCTGTCAATGATGTCTACTTCAGTAGGATCCACGAGTGATGTAATGAGGTTGACTGTGTGCGCGTTCACGATTTGCTCACAAAATCTGGAAATGGTATACTCAACGTACTTGAAAAAGATTTCCCTTTTATCTTTGTCTGTGTCAAAAGGGATCCCTGATGATTCTATGACTTCCTTAAATTTACTGAAATTGAAATCCAAAATAGGGAAAGACGCGGTTAGCCCAAACCAGTAGTTAGACAATACACTCATACGAACAAGCTCTTTTGGAGAATCCAATAATGACAATATGTGGTGAACAATTGAATCAGGAAGTTGTGAAATCCAATCCGTTGTATCTTCTATGTTCTCCACCAACTTCCCAATCTGAATTTCAGTACCTACGTACATTTTGCTTATACCAGTAATAAAAAATCCTAACCACAAAATGATAAATGACTGTTTCCTACAAGAACATGCAAATAAACGGAAATCAGAATCTAGGAAATATAAACCATACTTATATTGAAACATATATAACTTAAGAATCTGTTGAATGATAATTCATTTCTGTAGTTGTGATAGCTAGCAACTTCCAACTTAATATATCAAACATGTAACCTTCATTGTTTTGCAGGATGTTATCTAACACAGAAACCATGACTATGGGAATTAATCAAGAATTGATTTCCACTCTTTCATGGACGTAATTTTGAATCTGTATATGTTGGTTCGAGTAATAAACATAAACAGTCTTTATGAAACACTACTTACTTATAGTGCTCGTTTTGAAAAATCAATTTTTGATTTACTCTCATACTCATGGTTTCTCTTTTTTAAACCATACGTAAGATATAAAACAATTATAAAGGGTAAAACAAACACTTAAAAAGCTAGGTGTAAGCAAGCCAAGCTCACAAAGCTTGCGTTCAGCTCGTTTAAGCTTAGAAAAGCGACAGCTCGGCTTGTTTGAGATTTTGTTTGTCTTCTCGACTAAAGCTTCAAAGTTGTAATGCTTGCAATTTCATGTGTGTGTCTCTATAGTTTACTGAAAACTCAAGACTCAAGAGCCCCCATAACAAACATTGGCCAATTTGGTTGCATTTAAATTTTTTTTTTTCAATGATTATTAAAGAAATTCAAGTGACATATATATACAAGTAATTATAATATATTATAATATACTCCGTAATCAATAATCAATTCACAAGTACAATACTACATACTACTCGTTTACATTGCTATAAATTGAGTTACTAACTTAACCTTCAAAACATATTAGTATAGACGCGTTCCCATTGTGGTTCCAATATTTTCTAACCAAGTTCATATTTACATTCATCTAAAATACAACTACCTTAACGAATTATCGATATAATCATGGGTAAAAGCTAAATATACTCTATCTACTATCCATCGTAATTCATTATGCTTAAGTGCTTAACCTACAATATATATTGCGATTTAAGTTAACATTGTTTACCGTCAAATGGTCATTATGCATAATTAGGTCTATCTCTCTCACATGAAAAGACTTAAATGCCCTTTGTCTTCTTCACCCGCCATTGCCACCACTTCCGGCCGCCAACACCACCACCACCAATTAACCACCACCACCACTTTTACCCGTCATCACCTCCACCACCACTTCCAGCCGAAAACACCATCACCACCACTTCCAGCAGGATAACAACATCACCTCCACTTTTACACGTAAGGAGAAATGACGAGTTCATATTTGGTTTTCAAAGTTATTTTTTTCAAAAACTAACTCCTAAAAATATATATGAAGAAGATGAAGTTGCGTTAAATGACCAAATTACCCTCAACGAACAAGTTAGGTCGCATAACGAGTTCTGACCGCAAATACAACATAGAGCACTTTGGCTTTCGGTTATTGGTTCAACTAAAATGACGGAAATAACTGTTAGACGTGACGTATTTCTGTTAATCACACTGTATTCATTCAAGCATTTCATCAAACACCTTGTGAGCACACTTTATACTAACTGTGCTTTTTTATACAATATTTTAGTTAAACATGTTCTAGGCATTTGATGAACTATTATAACTCATTTACACAAGCTATTAAAACTAAATTTCAACTATAACATTTGGGGAGAATGTAATATGAAGATGAACAGAAAAAATAATAAAACAATATATTTAAGTGGTAGAGTATTAACCTTTTTTATTAGTTGAACCAAAAGCCCTTTCTTCTTGTTCGAGCTGAAATTGTAACCATTTTTATTTTCACTCACTCTTTCATGTTTTTGAGTAATTGGAATTGCATAAGTAGTCCTTTTATCACAGGGACAAGAAAAGAGTATTAGTTAGAACTAGAAGGGTAATTTTTCGTAAGTGGTCCTTTTTGGGAGCATATATCAGCTAGACGAGTACTCATGCATAGTAACGAGATTTTATAGCGACAAGTCATTTAGTGATAAAAAAAGTTTATGGGTTATAAACGAAAAATAATAAAAGTTTAAAAATTTGGGGATTAAACATAATGTTTTGAAACCCGGTTCGACCCGGGTGGTTCAACTGGTTGAACCGTTCCGGTCGAAAAACAAGTTGATTTAAACCGATTCAACCCGATGAGTTGGGTCGAAAATGGGTCAAATTAAACCGGGTCAACCCTTCGGGTTTGAAGCGTCCCGGGTCAACCCGTTGGGTTTGAAGCGTCCCGGGTCAACACGGTTTTCGATGTGTATTAATAGTTTCCTTTTAAAATATATGTTTTCAACATTTCCTTTTTTAGTTTCAACTTTTCACTTTTTTACTTTTTGGTTTTTCCTTTATATATAGCAGGGGTACCCGCGCGTTGCGGCGACGAGTACCCTGTGACGATTAACCGGAGAAATAGATCTAGATGAGACCTGATTCATCGGTTTGTATCGGTTTCAAGGGGTCCTCTCTGGTTCGTTTTCAGATGGCTTTTATTGGTTAGCCGAACCGGTGGTGATACCGGTTTGGTTGAATCCATTAGTCCGGTCCGGTTTTCAAAACTATATGTACCAAACTTGTTAACTTGTATGAAGCTTTGTTTGTTTTATTAATTTGTATAATGTATATAATAACATGTACTTTTCATTTTAGGGTGTTTTAAAAATAACATTAATTAGTGTGCTTAATTATTTTATATTTTGGATTATGTTGTAAATTGTTTAAATTGTACATTCGAAAATTTTTATTGTACTTTTTAGTAAGGGGTGTTTTAATTGGTTCTTTTTAATTTAGTAGATATGTTTTTAATTGGTTGTACAATGTGAATAAATTGTTATACTTTTAAGTGTGGGTGTTTTAATAAGAGTATTAAGTATACTATAAATTTCTCTCACCTTTGACTTTCAACTTCACTTTTCAAGGTTTGAGCATTTTTCTTTTATATGTAGTATAAATCGGGAGATTTGCATCTTTGGGCCAAAGATGTACAATTTATTTCCAACATGACTCAATCTTCAGTCATATTGCTAAATCCGTGACTCAAATAAGTGACCTGACGAAATTGCTATTGGGAAATCTGACACTCTATTTCATACAAATTATACCACCAATGTCTTTAATCTCATACATAGGTAAAAATATAAAGTTTTTCATCAAACACATTATACAATAAATGATGATTTTTTATTTTTTATTTATTTTTATTTATTTATTTATTTTTGCTCTTCAAATAGATATTAATTTTGCTATGTGTTTGTAAAGTTGTTTTTAAATCTTTTTTGCAAACTATCGTAAAATTCACAATGAAAAAATTATCTTTAAATAAACTCCCTCTTTCCTCCATCCTCCCACCCATTTTTTAAAAATTTGTTATGAATTATTGTGAAGCATTAGGAATGTTTTTTTTTTCTTCCTTTCACATTCCTTTCTTCCTTCCTCGCTTCTCCTCCATACTCCATCAACACGCAACTTTACCTCATTCCTCTTTTCATATACTTGCAAAATTTTAAAATTCCTTAACAAGTTATTCTTCCCATCGATTAATCTCTCCCATGATTTTATTATTATTATTATTATTATTATTATTATTATTATTATTATTATTATTATTATTATTATTATTATTATTATTATTATTATTATTATTATTATTATTTTAATCCAAAATTTAAGGATCTTCATAAAACAAATTGAGTTTTAGTAAAAAAAGAAAAGAAAAAAGAAGTACTTGTTAGTTATGCTTCGTGAATTATCTATACTACATATAATAAAAAAATAGTCAAAAGTGAAATGTTGAGTTTTCAAGTGAAATGTTGAGTTTTTAACAATGGTCAAATGAAAGAGAAAGTGAAATGTAATTAATACTCTTATTAAAACATCCCAATGCTTAAAAGTACAATTATTTATTCACATTAACAACAAAATAGAAGCCAATCTACCAATTTAAATACAACCAAATTCAAACACAAGTCGGTTGACCCGACGCTTCAAACCCGCGGTTACCAAGTTTAATTTGACCCATTTTCGACCCAACATAGCAAGTTGACCGGTTAAAGTCGACCCTTTTTTCGACCGAACGGTTCAATCCGGTATCAACCGGTCGATACCGGGTTCAAACCCATATCTGCATTACTTAAAAAAACAATGATTATCCATGTGTACAGTACCAATAAAAACATATCCGACCAAATAAATTACAACGCAATTAAACACAAAACGGGTTACTCAGGGGACACTTCAAACCCGTTGTTTCGATCCGGAAGGTTCAACCAAGTTGAACCACCCGGGTCGAACCGGGTTCAAAACATAATGTTAATTTCCCAATCTTCAAACTTTTATATTTTTCGTTTATACCATAAGATTTTGTTATCAATAAACTATCGTTGTCCTAAATATAAACCGTTGCTATGCACGTTACCCTCGCATATGAAAGTAATATCTCTACAAATTCTACAAGTGAAGTCCGTGACTTTTTTGTTTGTTTGTGTTTTACGAGATCTACAAATAAATTTCGACGTTTATGTGAGATAAGGGTAGTTTTGGCATTTAGAAAAGACATTGGTTGTGTTTTGCTGTTTAAGATGAAAAAGTTTTTACAAATGATTATTGTACAACTACATGCTAGATATCCTTATTAAAAAAGATAGATCATTGTGTTAATCATATAAAGGGGTAAATTCAATTGATAGGCATGATCATTGAACTTTAAAGTTGAGTAGCCCATATGCAGAATTACTTATTTTGAGATACAGACTGCAATTTGGTGATACTTTGTAAATTGCCTGCATATAAATGCTGAATTTGCGAGAACAAATAATTATGATGCTACACCATAAGATATTTTTCAAAATTAGGCATTATAACCCATTACTATATACAAAACTCAAAGCAAAAACATTATGTTTTCTAAGAAAATATATAACAGCAAAAAATCAATTTGACATATATTAAAAGGGTATCCCAAACATTCTACCCATACTTTATTTTTTGTTTACTTACTCAAGTTGTAAAAACAATTATTCTTATGTATACAAAGCAGTCCAACAAAAGAAGTTGTCAACTTGCTACAACCATACTACATAAGTAAATATCAAAACTTATTATAGTAAAAGGTTTGCTTAGTTTTTGCAATTGATTCCCACAGAGGTCAAAACCTAAATCTCGACTGGTTATCTGCACTCTTCATACGTATCATGCCATCTCCATATTCATAGACCTTTTGACTGTCTGATCATCCTCTTCTTTTTTGACAACTGTTTTGCATATTGAAAATTTAGTAGAGGAAGTGTTACTACAGGTGTATTTAAAACTAGTTGGTAAAAAGAAGAAATAGGGTACCTTCTTTCTTTATGAAGGTGATTGTTTCTGCTTGCTGATCACAAGGTGATGCTGTCAACAATGAATTCAAGTCACTGAAGTGCTTTTTGGTTTTGGAAGCAGAAGTCAGCACAATCTGAACATTAATTTTGCCTTGATTCTCTTGTTGAAGTAGCTTCTTATATGTAAACTGGAAAATAAATGGCAAGACGTAATACATATAAATTAATGATCTACAGAGTATCTACTAAATTAGGGTCGATAAAGAGAATCTAAACCGTGTTAAATGAATAAATCAATAAAGGTAAGTACCAACAATACTAACCTTGATAATATGGCTCCATTTATCGATATCAGTACAAGAAGAGTTTAATTCTAAAGATAGAGACTCAGGACGGCAACACCAAAGAACAGCACCCAAAACAGATTCATAAACCGGTACTTCTTCTATGTACAGTTCTAGCTCAACATGATCAAGTTCATAAGGTGACAACCCAATCACTGTCAGTTCCTCAACATCTATAAGACCCTATAAGACGAGAGATAAATACTGTAAATACAACTTTGATACGGAATTACTTTATATTATTGCTTGGGTCTAATTAAATAACTCATCAAAAAAAGAACAGTGGGTAAATACAATACCGCGCTCATGCTCAACTTCAATTCTTTGAAACCAATTTTCTTTTCCAAAAATCGCCTCAAGCTCTGGAACCAGAGACTGTCAACAACATCATCGGGGTGACATTCCATACGTGCTTTTGACGGGAGTGAATCCCTTTTCAAAGAGCGATAACGTCGATATCCTTTGCATATAAATAAAAGCAGATTGGGGGCATTGATATCAATTTTTTCCAAATCACAATTCGACTCAAGCTTAAACATCCTTAAAGAATGACTTGAGAGATTCAGGCTATTACATTCGTCACTAGGAGACAAAAACAACTCTTCAATGAAGGGGAAGTCAGATGACAAATTAACTAACCCTCCTGAAGTCAGGGAGGGATACCCGTAATAATCCAACTTCGTTAGTTTTCTGCATGAAGCCACATTCACAGACGGTGCCCATGTGTCCTCCGTATCTAAGCAAAGATACCATAGATTTGGAGCTTCAATATCTATTCTCTCAAGATCACCCCAAAATCTAATCCGAACTAGTTCAAGATTTTGAAGTCCATAAACATAAAATCTATTTACACCACACCAGTTCCCAACACATAATTCCGTAAGAATAGGGCAACTCGTGATCAGATGCCTGAACACTTCCGCATCTATCTGGATGTAATGAAGGTTCAACAACTCCATAGACTTGAATTTGACAGCATCACCGATCAAAGACGAAGCTAACTTACAATTAATTAGTGTCAAATACGACAATGAAGAAGCGGACAAAACTTTGTCAGAAACATCGTACATTGGTAAAAGTTGGTGTCCATGTGACGGGTTGATAATAGAAATACCTAACACCTTTACGCCACTCTTAATAACTAAATCAAGGCATCTGTCAATAATACCTACTTCTGTAGGATGCTCAAGCGAGGTAACAATGTCTAATGTGTGGGCACTAGTGACATTTTGTTGGGAAAATCTGGAAATAGTATACTCAACGTACTTGTTTCCTCTCTCGTCTGACTTGTCAACGTTAGTGGAACTATCCCGTGCGACAAAGTCGCTGGGAAAACCTAAAAAAAATATTTTTGGTGCAGCCTGCACAGCAGGCAAAACCAGATTTTTTTCCCGAAAAAACTACCAAATATCCAAACCTGTACCAATAACCTGTAATAGACCCACCACACTTGTACCGAAAACTACATATCACAATCATAACGGATCAACGCAATAAATATACATCACAACTTTTACCAAAACGAAATTGTAAAAGCTAATGTCAACTTTCCGAATAATCTACAAAACTGTTTGCTTCCTAGCTAGTCATAAACAGAGGTGCTTACAAGTAATATTTCAACAATGATGATAGGGAACCCCAAGTGTTTACAATGTGCATAGTATTGAACCTAATAGTACCATATGTAGCATACTAATAATATATAACACAACGTACCTCTCGTCGTCGACCATCCTCATCCTCGCCACTGCCTCAGCATCGCCACTCTCCTCGTC
>LBNU01026248.1:36269-55313 GCA_014162995.1 Artemisia annua | reverse complement strand
AAGCTATATGTCGAGTTCTTTTACAAGGGTACAACCACTCCCGTCACACTATGTATTTTAAGGCCTAAAATACTAACCAATCACAACTTGAATATGCACAATCAAATGAAGTATAAACTACACGAAGTCTATACAATGCTAAGCTAACAAGTCTTGCAACGTTGTGTTGAGTACTTGTAACTTTGATATGAACTTGTGAACTTCTTTGCTACAAGAGAGCTTCACACAAATGAAAATGTTAAAGGGTTAGATGAATGATGTATGTGTAAAATGTAATAAGAAGTGATAGAGATTTTCTTGCAAGTGACTTGGTATTTATACCCAAACCAACCAGACCACTGGCGGAACCGGCGGAACCAAAACAAGGGTTCCGCCATTGTATCCCCAGGGTTCCGCCAGGTCTGACAGTCAAAGCTTACAAGAAATTTTTCCATATCTAGCAAGGTCACATCAAGTTATTTCTAGTCAAACACACATTGAATAAACTTGGAATCCTACCAAAATATGTAAGAGGTCTTATGGAAAGTCAAACACACAATCTTTCCATAAATGCACATGATGTGATGTAACACTTTCTTTATTAAGAAATATGAAAGTGTTATGTCTAATATGAAATGTAAATGTAGCAAATGAAGTCTAGTTATGCAAGGTTCCGCCAGACCTGGAACATGAATGCTTTGCCATAACTTCCAAACCAACCTAAGTCACATCAACTTATTACTTGTCATAACAATAACTTGTGTAATAGAACTTATGGAGAGTCAAACACACAATCTATTTCAAATGTATTTGACTAAAATTTGCCATAAATATGATGTGACATTTCTAATTTAAGAAATATAAATATGTTATGTTTTATATGAAAATGTAAAATGTACAATGTGAAGTATGTAGCAAATGTCCAATTATGCAAGACTTTGAACTAGAATTATGTTTTACTAAAAACTAAAGTTTATACTTTGTCGTTAACAAAACTTAGCAAAGATCGTAAAATATAAATAACGTTTTTAGGCGATATTTGTATTAACAGGGACCATTTACGAAACACATTTAAGGGTAAGTATGTCATTTATGTCCAACTTGATGGTCAACAGACGGAGTTAGTGGTCAAGGGATTAAACCCGATACGGGTCAAAACCACAGGGACCAAACCCGTTAAAAGTTCTTGCGAGGGACCAATTCCGTTAAACCCAACAAACTATAGGGACGATTTATGAAATTAACTCTATTATTTTTCTGAAGAGTTAACTACATAAATGGTCCTTATGATTTGCCGGGTGTTACGGATTCAGTCCACTTTTCATTTATGTTACGGATCTGGTCCCTGTGGTTTCGACCCGTCACGGATCTAGTGCAAAATACTTCATAAATGGTCCCTGTGGTTTGTCGGGTGTTACAGATTCAGTCCATTTTTATTTTTCATTACAGGTGTTTTTGGACTGGATCCGTACGGTATTGGACTGGATCCGTGATTGGTCGAAACCATAGGGATCAAATCCATAACAAAAGTGAAAAATGGACTGAATCCATAACTCCTGACAAACCACAGCGACCATTTATGTAGTTAACTCTTTTCTCAAATAAGTAACACAAAAAAGTCACGTGAAAATCATGCGACCGAGTGAAATGAGTGATAAGGAAAATTTGTTACGCTTTTAAGGGGTCATTTAAGCCCTAAGTCGTGATAATATGATCAATTATTACCTTAAATCGTTCCTTTTGTCATTTTAGGTACTTTTGAGAAGAATTCTTGAAAATGAAGCATTTTGGACGTTTTTGGAGCAAAAAGTGAAGAAAACGACAAAGTCAAGAATCCAAGCTGAAAATTGTACTTGATGACATCACCCATTCCAAAGGGACGACATCACTCATTGAGACAAGAGGTGGATATCACGTTTACACTTGACGCGCCAGAAGAATTTTTGTGCATAACATGTGACGGCGTCACTCTATACCAGAAGTAGGCCGTCACGTGTATTTCCCAAAGCGTGACGGCCCAGAAACCTTATAAGGAGACGGCGTCAAGAAGATGGATTGGACGACAAGAAACCCTAGACACGGCGATATGACAGCTTCAACCATTAAAAGGGGACAAATTGTACTTGATGACATCACCCATTCCAAAGGGACGACATCACTCATTGAGACAAGAGGTGGATATCACGTTTACACTTGACGCGCCAGAAGAATTTTTGTGCATAACATGTGACGGCGTCACTCTATACCAGAAGTAGGCCGTCACGTGTATTTCCCAAAGCGTGACGGCCCAGAAACCTTATAAGGAGACGGCGTCAAGAAGATGGATTGGACGACAAGAAACCCTAGACACGGCGAGATGACGGCGTCAGCCATTAAAAGGGGACGCCGTCACCTTTGTAATTCTATATATACTTTTCGATTTTTCATTCATTAAGAGAGGACTTTTGGTAGGGAACTTTTGGTACGAACCCTAGTCGACTTTTACAACATTTTTAGGGTTTCAAACCCTCTTTTCTTCCATGTTCAATTAAAGATAAGTTATCTTTTAATCATTCAATATGTCTATGTGTTGTTTGATTATATCGTACGCTTTTCTTTCTTTTAACATGCTAGCTTAGATTTACTTGTGTTTGCTAGATCTAATGAAACCTAGTTATTGATTGTTGGTTGTTGGTTTGTCATTAATTGTTGTGGGTGATTGATTTTAGCATTAGGCTTAAGAAAACTGGCTAATCTCCTATACGGTAACTTACTTGAACGTCTTAAGAAACGTAATCGAATGTGCACTACGGTTTTATTGGTTGTATTAAATGCATAAGTGACTATTAATGAGACCATGATAGGACACTAAACGTGTCGTCATAGGAAGAGATAGAAGTTATAGAGTTGGGGAAGATCGTACATGGCCCCACGAATGGTATTAAGGAATGCAACCCTGTACCCATGCAATTGTGACAAACCAATTAATCAATGAAAGATAACTAGGGGGTAATGAAATCTAAGTAAACACGCTTTTCTCCATATTAGAAGTTCTCACATTTACTTTCTTGTTATTTTATTTTTATTGCATTTGTAGTTATTTGGGTTAGTTGACTAGCAACTAATTCCGCCCACTCTTCTAATACCCGAGATATTTACTTGCTTTCCTAAAAACATAAAAATACAAAAAGAATCATCCCTCATCTCTAGACCTAGTTAGATTAGTTTCAATCCTAACGAACACTATTCCCCGAGAGAACGATCAATCCCCCGGTACTTGCCACTCACTATACTACATCGGTCAGGTACACTGCATGGTGGGGATTGCAAGCTTCTCAAGATCCCTTAAGAGGTAAACCTTTTGCGTAGACCGCAATCCATGCATCAATGAGTCAGGGTATTGAGGTATCCAATTTTCCAAATTGAGGGTACTATTCTACACCCTTAAGAGTTCAGGATACTAGAGGACCCGGTTAACCAAATTCGGTGTACTAATATGCACTTTGGCCATTCTTTTCATCAATATAAGTTTGAGGAAAGTTATTTTACATACCAAACTTATCTTACATACCAAGGGCCTCATCCCTACCATACATTTAAAATGAAATCAATTGTTGAGATTAAAAACATTTTAATATTTCACCTATTTTTATAATTTTAATATCTCTTAAACCGTTAATCGTTAAGCGAAAATAATAATACCATCGCGACGAGCATTTAATTATTTTTCTATAGATGGGCACTTTAATATATACTTTTGACAAAAAAAATCGTCTTTTCACGTTTTTTTCTCGTTTTTTCTTCTTTTTTTTCTTTCATTATTGAAATTTGCATGAAAATCACATATGATGTTAGTGTTAAATCACATATGGTATGTAATATCACATGTGGATATTAGTGTTAAATCACATATGATTTTTCATGCAAATTTCAATAACGAAAAAAAATGAAAAAAAAAGTAAAAAAAACGTGAAAAACATGAAAAAAAAAATAATTTTATTGAAAGTATATCGAAGTGCCTATCTATAAAAAGATAATTAAATGTTCGTTGTAACGGTATATATTTTTCGCTTAACGATTAACGGTTTGAAAGATGTTAATATTTTAAAAAAAATGATGAAAGTGGATTTTTTAAATTGTTGGGATTAATCTCATCTATTAGATCAAATAAAGATGAAGAGTGAAGATTAATCCTTTTGTATGTAAAAAAAACAAATTAGTCCTCAAATGACTTTAAATCTATAAGTTTTGGCTAAATATCTCTACAACATAAAACGATAATATTTTTGCTTAAAACTTAAAAAACTTAAAAACGAGTAATGTTTAATCCTTAAAATACCATTTTAAAACTTACATTCTTACATAAAAATTTAAACAATATTTCCTTAATAAATTATTGCCTTAACAATGATCTCACTCGAAATTTTAAAAAATTAGATGACAACTTTTGACAACCTTTTTTTCTAAAAATTTATCCACAAACTCCACTATACAACATATTACTTCTTCTTTTTATTGTGTGTTAGTTCATAATTGATGAAAGTGAATAATCACAATATCATAATTATAAATATTTGCCGCTATAAAATCCCGTTAATAAAACATTGAACTTGTTTAAACTTTAGACAATTAAAAAAACATTAAGCAATCAATCAACATACATGAGATGTGACTTTCCTCACAAGGATTTGATACTTTTTTAACATGAATGGAACTATTATTATTATGTTAATATACTCTTGAAATACAACTATATTTTATAAGGATATTTCATGCCAATTTGAGTTGCGTACTTGCGTAGCGTACTCTCAAGGAGGGATGAGCCCACAACTAAGACTGTCCGTAGTAGTCACGCATGACGCACGGCGACGGTGTACCTCACGAGTCAGCACCACTACGGGATATTTTTGTAGTGCATGACTTTGGCCAAAACCACTTGGTTTGTGCACTCTTTTCATTATTTATTTGGTTTGTGATTATATGTGGGGTATTTTGTAGGGCATATTTGTATAAAGTAGGTATTTAAATGAAAGGAGAGGGTGTTATGACCAATGTGGGTGAAAAGTGATAGAGAGTAAGAGGATGTAAATAGAGAGAGAAAGCTGGGGTGGCGCTGAGGTGGAAGGTGAGTGAGGGTATTTTTCGATGACTAGTAAAGGTAGTATAACAGGGTAGCCATGTTTGTTTCTGGCACTGGGTTCAAAAAGTGAAACTATAAAAATGGTAACAATCACAACAACACAATCATATCACCCAGCCAACCACCCCTTTGTGAATCTTTATAAACAATGCTAAAGTAGATAAGTCCCCACACGTTTCTACCAAACAATACAAAAGAAAACTGATAATCCCCACTAGGTGGATCTTATCAAACCTTACTACAAATCACTCACACTCAGACTAACACAATCAAATAAAGAGATTGACTGTGTTGTACAAGACTCATACTAAACTAGATATCAAGATTGATATCTAAAAGATAAACAAGATGATATAACAAAGTGAGGGAGAGAGAGAAAAAGACTGCACACACAAAGATAATGAAACCGTAGTAGGTGTAATGTTGCTTATATAAAAGCTAATTACACTTGGGTCCCCTGATCTTTGCAATGATCTTGAAACAACAACTAAACTAGTCCATAGCTTGAATATATTCTAGACTTTGGCAGATTAGGTCCCTCATAGTTTGTTGACCACAGTTTGATCTTACTTTCAACATCCCCCTCAAGCTGATGCATCAACAATCTGCATACCTATTGCTGCACTTTCTTCTTTAATATATTACCAACTTTTCCTACAAACATATCACACAAACCAAGTTTCCTACAAAAGAAACTATGTTGAACTATACCGAGACATTTTGTGAAAATATCAGCAATTTGAGAATCAGTATGAATTTTTATAGTCTTTATAATTCCAGTAGACACGTTTTCTCTTACAATGTGAACATCATGCTCAACGTGTTACTTTTCTCATGGAAAACTGGATTTGCAGCTATTTATATAGCTGAGCTATTATCACGAAATAAGTCTACTACGAAATAAGTCTACTGGATATAAATTTGTTAATCTAAGACTATGCAACAAATTTCCCTACGAGATAACTTCACAAGTAGTAGAAACCATGCTTCTGGGTACTCAGCTTCTAAAGAGCTTTTAGACAATGTGGCATTTTTTTTAACTTTTCCAAGATATAAGAGATTGACCCAGAAATACACATAAACCAGTTATAGACTTTCTTGTCTTAGGCATTTGACTTACTCTGTATCAGCATAGGCTTTAGGTTTTAAATCAGAGCTTTCGTTAAACTGCAAACTAGAACCAGATGACCCTTTTAAGTATCTTAAGACTCTTAAAGCTGCTTTGAATGTAACTGCAAAGGACTATACATGTGCTGACTCAAGCAGTGCGCAACGTAACTAATATCATGTCTTGTGTTGATCAAATAGATTAACTTTCCACCCAGTTTTGATAACTTGTAAAATCTTTCAACAATTTATCATTTTCAGTTTCAACAAAATTTAACATAGTATTTTCTATAAAGGTGTTTCAACTGGCTTGGCAGCTAACAAGCCATATTCATGTAATAATTCTAAACAATACTATCTTTGAGACATACAAATACCTTTTCATTTTTCAAAACTTCTATGCCAAGAAAGTATTTTAACTCACCCATATCTTTGATTAGAAATTTAGAACTCAAAAACCTTTTAAAATCACCGATCTCAGACTCATCATTTCCTGTAATAACAATTTCATCCACATACACAAGCAGAGCAACAAACACAATTCCTTTTCTTTTAACATACAAACAATAGTCAAATTTACTCTACTCCAACCCATGCTCAATCAAGGCAGTGGTAAGCTTAGCATTTCATTTTCTTAGAGCTTATTTCAAGCCATATAAAGATCTATTCAGTTTTCACACTTTATTCTTATCAACACAATTATAACTTTGAGGCAAAGTCATATAAACATCTTCAATCAAATCTCCATACAAAAAAATTATTCACATCTAAATGGTACAAAGGCCAAGACTTACTAACAGCGATACTAATCAGACATCTCACAACAACTATTTGACCACTGGACTAAAAATTTCATCATAGATAAAACCTTCCTTTTTACTATGACCCTTAGCCACTAATCTGGCTTTGCATCTTTTAATTTCTCCTGAAGCTTATACCTGATTTTAAAAATCCATTCATTATCAAGTACCAATAGGTTTTCTACCAATAGGCAAGTCACATTTAGTCCATGTAATATTCATGTTTAAAGCCTCTATCTCATTATTCATGGCCTCTACCTAGTTAGGATGAGACAAAGCATCATGAACATAAGTAGGTTCAACAGACTTATTCAAAGTAGTAGCAAAACATGGATTAGAACCTTTCAAATTAGCATAACTGGCATACTTTTCTATACCATATCTAACATTAAAACAAATCACATAATCATTCAGCAGGCAACTTAGTCTGCCTACCAAATCTCCTTACCAAATCTCCTTACACCTGGTATCTGCACTTCATCTTGGCCATATACATTAACAGACTGAGTTGGTATATTTCTAAAATCATTGCGTTAGATGAGATTTGTTCACGAAATTGGGGTGTAGTGTTCTCTTCATGATACATATTAGGTGTAGTATCTGTTGTATCATTTGAAGAAATAACACTGCCATCCTCAACTGATGTAGCACTTCGTTCATGATAGGGTCTTTGAGATGTTCAACTATTAAAAAAGTTCAAATGATATGTTTCACTTGCATACTTTGCATCAATAGAACCATAGGTTTTCATTTTAAAAGGAAACACAGTTTTATAAAACTTCACATCTCTTGAATAAAAAAACATTTTTGCTATCCAAACTTAACAGTTTATAAGCTTTTTTAACAGTAAAATAACCAATCAAAACACATTTTTAGACCCAAAAGACATTTTATGATGATTATTTAGGACGGTAGAAAAGCACACTTACCATTAATCACAGATGAAGCCCGTTTGTTTATAAGATAGACAACAGTAATAATACGATCAGGCCAAAACCTTAAGGTCATGCTTGGTGCGGTGGAATGCAAAAGGTGAGAATGAGAAAGGGAATCACTTTACGTGTTTGTTTTACAACAGGAATGAAAACAAGGGATCATAACTCCATTCTCATTCAACCATTTTGATTCTTCAAAAAATGTAAAGAAATGCAGAGAATGAAAGTTTGTACACGGTCCTTTCTTCTTATTCATTCTCAGGTGAAAGGAAAACAACATTGAAAGAGAGGGGCACGTGAGATGCACATTCCAAAAACATTTGATTCTTTAAACCTTGTTGTTGTCATCATTGGTTTTTGCAATTATATTTAATCCCAATAGATCATAATTTTTTATTAATATTCTTCTTCACAAATCAATTTTCATTAGTCTTGCATTCTCAATTGAAACCCTTCACGATTAGGGAGTGTCATTCAATTAAATAGTTTTTAAATTAGATATCTTTATACATGAATTATTTTTTTAAAGATCGTTATACATGAACACCACATTTTTTTACACGGTTACTTTAACTTAAGCATAAATTTTCCATTTTATTTGTTATTGAAAAGTCATAACAAATTGAGACATAAATAACTCATCTTGATGGTTATCGTCGTACAAACACATGGTTGTTTTTACGTTATTTAATTTGTTGTGGTGATCAATTTTGATATTACAAATCTGTGATATATTTTTATTGGTAATCAGCTTGATAAACTTTTTTAGTGTGCGTTTGGTTTAAAATCTACGCAATTTGAGGTTGTCATTCTCCGTCTGCACCAAACACTAGAAAACATTTTCGAGCCATTCTTAGCACTTCATTCCCTATTTTTAGTAAACAACGGAATACATTCCTTATTTTTAGAGTGATTCTCTTTCTCTGCAATTCCATTCTCTACTGCTTTACCATTCTCTACGATTTAGTCGTACCAAACGTGCCCTAAAGGAATTCCCCCTGAAACATAAGATTTCTTGCTACATTGAGCAAGTGTCTATGTTTCCTTTAAGCAATACCATTTTCTGAGGAGTATGAGCACAAGAGGTTTGATGTCTTATACCGGATCAGAAAACATATTGCTCATTTTGTTATTCACAAATTCTGTAACATTATCAGACATAACGACTTTAAGTTTGATGATAAACTGATTATGAATTAATTTTATGAAAGACACAAATACATCAAACACCTCATCCTTGGTTTTAAACAAGTAAACCCACACAGCTCTAGAATATACATCAACAATCGTTAAAAAAAATACTTATACCCGTATGGGCTAGGAACTCTGTAAGGGCCCGACAAATCAAAATGAACAAGTTCGCCTAACTTCTTGGACTTGTGGTCAGACAAAGGGCCGGAAAGGACCCCTTGTCTGGCCATAGGTAGACCTCACAAATAGGCAAAGAAGAGTTCTTAGATATATTAAGATCATTATGTAAAACAGATAAGACTTGGTTAGCAGGATGACGAAGTCTATTATGCCATAACAGTTTAGAAACATTAAAACTTATAATCATATTACACTTACCAATAAACTTATCATTTTGCAAATCAAACAGATATAAACCACCAAACTCACTACAAGTCCCCAAGACTCTCTCCTTGTTAAAACCAACGAACATTTTACTATCTCTAATCAATTTGTTAACAGATTGCAGACTCACATAATAACCAGGAACAACAAGAACATCATAAAGAATCACATTATTAGACAATTTCAGGTTTCCAACATGACCTTATAGTACCTAGAGTACCATTGGAATGTCCTACAGTAATCTTTAAACTAGTTATGTCAACAACATTAAACATACCAATAGTAGACACAGTCAGGTTCTGATTAGCACCCGAGTCAATAATCTAACCCAGACCTACAGTTTTAACATATAAATTTGAGTTGGCACAAAAAAAATTTGAAAATTATATATTAAACCAAACATTTCCATTAAAGAATGATGCCCTACCTGCCATATTGACATGAATATTTCCGGATGAGTTATCATTGATCAGGTTTAGAAGTTTCTTCATCTGCTCAGAAGTAAAACCAGAAGAAAGACTAGCAGATGGTTGTTTTTCATTTTGTTTAGCATCAATATTAGCATTAAAACTTTGCTTAATAGGATTGGAAAACCTTTTGAAACCAAGAGGAAATACAACAAGTTCATATCATCTTTCTACGGTATGACCAATCTTACCATAATTTTTACAATTCAGATTAGGGTTTGGTCCTCCGTTACCAGTATTGCTCACATTACCTCTGGTTTGTTATTATTATTGTTAAAACTCCTTCTATTATTATTAAAATATTTAGCATTAAAAGAAGAAGCATTCAATCTTGATTCAGTAACAACAGAGGACTTAGGAACCCCTCTATAGGATTCCTTGCTAGAAATAGTGGTATAAGCACTTTTCACCTCAGGGAGAGGATCCCTAGTAAAAAGAGATATCCTAACAGGCTGATAGCAACAATCAAGGCCCATTAGGAACTGTATCAGCTTCCTAACAAACCTAATTCTTTACTAGCATCACATTAACACTTAGCTTTACAAATACATTTAGGAGTTTTGTACAATGCATCAAATTCTCTCCAAAGAGAGTTAAGTTTGTGATAATAATCAGCAACAATACTACCAACTTGTTTGACAGAATTAATTTTTTTCAAAAGATTGTATATTAGAGAACCATCTACTTTATCATAAGTAGTTTGTGACTCTTTCCAAACAAATACAACATTTTCAGAATAAACCAGTCCTATATAAACATTTTGAGACATTGAATTCATTATCCAAGTTAACAAAATACATTACACATATCCCACTGAGTAGATAACACATTACTAGTAGCATAAGACTCTTTCAAACAAGTACCATCCACAAAACTAAATTTATTTCTAGCTTGAAGAGCAAGTTTCATAGCACCAGACCATATTCTATAATTTTTAGTACCAAGAAGTTTGGATGGAATTAAAACACTGCCACTATTATCATTAGACTGGATATGTAATGGATTACCAACATCTAAGTTGTTACTTAAAACATCAGTATTAAACCCATTACCACCAGCACCTCCAGTCATGATAACAGATTAACCAAGAAATATAAAGAACAAATATAATAGACTTCAACAAGAAACCAATAGACAAACAGAACAATTAAACAAACAAACCACTAAATACCCTGCACTCCTTTAGTCACAATTAACCACCAATTAATCAATATCCAACAACTACTAAGACTGCCGAATATCCTAACCTCCAGCAATCTAGACACAATAACAATGACTAAAAACAGTAAATAAATGACAAACTTACACCCCAAAATCTGACTGAAACACCCAGATTTACAACTGAATGTGGGAAGAGCATGCATCCTTTCTTCTCAAAGGAATTAGAAGATGTTACTCACAACGTTTGCAGTGTTTACACTAAAGTGTTCAGATATTTAAAAGAGAGAAGCAACTTACAGAGCTTTGATATGCATCGGAAAGAACAACACCAACCACCAACACCGTTGATTCACTTAGTCAAGGGATGTTAGTGATCAAGAATAAGCCCAATCAAACCAGAAACCACTAGAAGATCAAAATCTCTAAATTACCAAATTAGGGTTTCAAGAAACCTTAACTAATCAACCCACAGATTACAAGATCTATACCAAAACAAACTAATTCCAACACGTTCGTTGAGATAACAACCCCAATTAACTAATTACATCACCAAATCAAGAAACCCCCAAAATTTCTGGAAACCCTAGTAATTAAGAACCACAAGATATCTAAGTCGTGGCTCTAATACCGTGTAAAAATGGTAACAATCACAACAACACAATCATATCATCTAGCTAACCACCTCTTGGTGAATCTATTAACCCTACTAAAGTAGATAAGCCCCCAAACGAATTCTTACCAAACAAATATAATAGAAAATTGATCATCCCTACTTAGTGGATCTTATCAAACCTCACAAACAAATCACTCACACACAGACTAACACAATCAAATAAAGAGATTGGTTCTGTTATACAAGACTCAAACTAAACTGGATATCAAGATTGATATCTAAAAGATGAACAACGCGATATAACAAAGTGAGAGAGAAAACAAGATTGTACACAAAAGGATAATGAAACCTTTATAGGTGTGATGTTGCTTATATAGAAGCTAATACACTTGGGTCCTCCATCTTTACAATGATCTTCAAACAACAACTAAACTCGTCCATAGCTTGGATATCTTTTAGACTTTGGCAGATTAGGTCCCTCATAGTTTATTAACCACAGTTTGACCTTACTTTCAACAGAAACATTATTGTCGTGTTGATTAATGATTAAATATTATTTGATCAGGTGTCCATTTAAAGGGCGGCTTGGGCTAATGCTAAATACGTTACACATCCACCTGATTGATATACACACTTGACTAGCTGACTAATTGATGGATTGATGAGTAATCAAGTGGATTGATTATTTTATATATATTAATAAACAACTTGCTACATTTTTTATATTTCCTCCGGGTTAATATCCAACATTAGATAATATTTATATTTGTAAGTTTCAATTTTGATAATTTCATGTACTACAAAAGTTCAGCATAAAAATCATGTATATATAAATTAATAGAAAGTTATTTATTTTAGGGTAAATTGCAAAAAGCGTGGCTGAGTAATACCAAATTCGCAAATTATGACACTGAAAAGATAATTTGGCATGTGTCATTACTGTGCATGTTTGCCTGCAAATTGTGTCCCTCAATCGTTATAAAATCTCGTTAGTTGTTGCTTCAGGCCCTGTGAAATGACTAATTTACCCTCTTCTATTTTCTTTTTAATTTGAACCACTACCACCCTCTACCACCACCACCTTCTACAACCGCTGATTTCAAGGATAAATAACTAAGGTTCAATATAGTCAAAGGTTAAATGCTTTCCAAATGTTCGAGGGTCAATGTAACGTGATAACTGGAGGTCGATGTCATATAAAAGAATACAAAAAATACAAGACTTGACGAATTCAAAAAATAAAACTTATTATTTCCCAAGAAAAAACATCCCATCATTTGAAGCATCAATTTCTTTTTAATTTTATAAACATAAAAGAACCAAATTTCCGTATAATCCCTTAAGTCTTTCATCATTTTCTATCCTTTCATGGGTGCTATAATGCTAGGCGGTATTACAACACAAAGTACCGCAATGTTTTGTTGGTATTCTAGTAAGGTAACACATTGGCTTCGGTGTTGCCCTTGCAGTTATGGAAGTATCTTAGCTGAACAACATTGTGTTATGTCGTGTATATATATTGTATCGATTTATAATTTTCATTTTTCAGTATCACCACTGCTACTAAGAAAGCTTATAATATTATTTCCATGTACACACCATGAGCTTGTATTTACAGAGTATTTTTTTACTTATTCCATTGACATGTTTCTTGTTATTTATAGTTTTTTCATGTCAAAATTTAGTTCAAACAATTTTTGTGTAGTTCAAAACCTTTTTACACTCTCATGTTTCTAGGACAATCCGACAATCTACACTATATGAACAAAAATTATTATAGGCTTTTTAGCTTGACGAAGTTTATAACCCTTTTAAACAAAATCGTAGTTTTAGGTTTAAGTGTCATTATTGGTATTTCCAGCCATTTCACGCTTCATTAGTTCATTTTAAATCATTGTGGAGCCCTTTCACGCTTCATTTTAAATCATTGTGGAATGTGGACCATTGAATGTTTCGTCTATATACTGACATTCTCCTAAAAACGACAATATGATATTTGAAACTTTAGCTATATCTCGTACTACTATTAGCTATTTATATTGATTTCAACTCAAAGAAAATCCGTGTTGATTTGCATAACATTTGACATGTCTTGAAAGCTCGACCACATGGTGATAGCGGTCAGTTTACTTCGATGATGACCATTAAATATTTTCTAACCAAAATTTCTACTTTTATACGTACATGTTTGTTTTACAAAATTGAAAAATCATAGAAAACCGCGAGCAAGAACACAAAAGAGAAACATCTAAAAGAAAAGTTACCCACCACCATTTAAATCAGTGGTGGTGATGGTGGTTGTGTCGTGGTAGAGGGCGGTGGTGGTGGAGAGTGGTGGTGCTGGTTGTGTTGTGATAGAGGGTGGTGGTGGTCCAAATTAAAAATAAAATAAAAGTGGGGAATAGGAAGAGGGTAAATTAGTCATTTTGCATGGCCTGTAATAGTAACTAATGAGATTTTTTAACGATCGTTAGGCCGAGCGACATAATTTGCAGGCAAACATGCATAGTAGTGGCATAATTTGCAAAATTATTTTTTCAATGGCATAACTTGCGAATTCGGTATTACTCAGGGACATTTTTTGCAGTTTAATTTTTATTTTATTTTAATTTTTAAAATGTTATTTTTGCTTTATATTAATTTATTTCACGAGAAAGTAACTTCGTTTAATACATGTTCCAAGCGAACGTGCAATTTTTTTGAACACCGACTCTAATATCATACATCCTTTTGGATGCCCACTAGCCATTTTCTGAAGTCATCATTGTGTTCTAAAAAACAAATAAGAAAGAAAGTAAAATAAAAAAAAAGAAAAGACCTGAAGTAAAGTCATTTTTCACCCTAAAAGTGGAGTGAAAGTTTTCAAAGCAAAAATACTTCTACTTTTTCACTTAATTTCACTTTCCTTTCTAATAAAAACTTGAAAACACAATTAAAATCACTTTCATTTTCTTTCCTTTATTTTACTAAACTTGAGAATATGAGCATATGTTTCGGTATAAATATTAATTTAATATATCTGGAGGTATGATCTACTGAGAAGAATTAATTAAATGAGAAGAGTGAGAAAAAATTATAGCCATCATATTTCAAATAAGAAAAAAGAGAAATAAATAGGAGATGCATCTATTTTTCATTGGTGCATCTAATATTGTGGTTGTAACTTTCTTCTCATTCTTCTAATCTTATATAATTATTCAATAATTAGCTTTCAACTAAGTTGACTACATTTTGTATTCCAACATAAAAGATCAAATATTATAAGATATCCAACATATGCCGATATTAATTAAAAAAAATAAAAATATAAAAATAAAAAAAAAAAAACAAAAATAAAAACCACTTTTGTTGTTAAATTTATGAATATGTTATAGTATATTATTGTGGACTATATAAAATATACTATCTGTTATATATTAGAATGTTTAATTACTTTATAAATTGTGTAATATGAGTATTAAATTCCAGTTTAAATTATTGGATTACCAACATTCTATTATCTATTATTTTAATAAAATGTTTTTATTATTAAAAAACCTATAAAATAACCAAGACATATAAATTGGGTTTGTTATTTATATTTATTCATAGTAACAAATGAAATAAAAGAAAAAGAAAAACACACAAATAACAAAGAAAATATTTAAAAGATCACACATATATCAAAATATTAACATACAAAAGTGTTTTTTTTTTTTTTTTTCATATAATATATATTATTTTTTTTATAATCATACAAACAATATCGCGCATATTGAATAATACAAAAACAAAAACAAAAAAACCAAAAAAAAACCAAAATCAATACAAACCCATATTTTTTATGCATTGAGCAACTAAGTTCCACCACTTAGTGAAGCTATCACAATTATAGAAAGCATATTTTAACAATATTTGACACACACCAAACAATAGGAACCTATAACTCACATTTAACATTATACGTTAAACCAAGCTTCTTTGCAAAAACACACTTCAAAAAAAACACTCCATAACAATAACTATCAGTAAAAAAAACATTAAACCACTCACTAAAAACACACCAAAACCCCCTCAAACTCCCACCCCACACAAACCATACCCACAATATATCACTAAATGATGAGCATACGCACTTAGAGTATTAAGTCTTTCACACATGTTTAGGCCATCTTTAGGCATATAATTAGGCTTCTCAATCATTTTCTAACTTTATATTGTCATATTTACCCAACCAAACCTCATAATGACATATATATCCAATCCAAATAACAATGTGTCATATTTATTTGAGCATTGCTAAAGCCTCCTACATCCAAGTCATCAATTCTAACACTTGTGAGGATCCTGTAAGTAAAAAAGATAACTAGAACAATATGTAGGATGAAATAGCATTTTCCTTATTAATTTAATCATTTTAAGATTTATAAAATTAATAGTAGTTGTTTTTCAAGATGATTTGACTATATATTATACCCTTTAATAAGCGGCAAATATTCCCTCTTTTCCCCCCTTTAATCTAGGTTTACATAGAAATTAACCGATGCTTGCATGAACTGCATGATCACATTTATATTATCAAGATTGTTCGTCATATAATCTCTTTTATACTATGTGATTGTTCATAAAACTCAAAGGTTAGTTTTTCGAGTTTTTTCTAAGTTTTTAGTGGTTATTTGATCTTCTGGTAAGATAAGGTATTCCATACTTGTTGTCCTTTTCAATTGCCATGAATTTTACGTACCTAGTTACATAATGTTGACCACACTCATATGATAAGGGCAGTCCTTGTCTAAAGATATATTGATGTAGCGGTTTGTTTGGTATCAAAATAGTCTCGATATGGTTGTGGTTTGTATTTTCGTTTTTGTTGTTATATTGTTGAACACATCACTCAAGATATTGATATGGATTTGTCTCGCCTAGTGTTTGATTTTCGAGTTCGGGATTATTTCGTTCATGATTTAGTGTTGTAGTTATGTGTTAAATTTAGAAGTTCTGATGTCGGTTTTTAACTTGTGTTCCGACAATTTGCCCACGAAATAGAATATATCACTTTCAAAAGGTAGTGAATTTTTCCATAATGTTTCAAGGTTTTAACCATTGTTAAATGGTACTGTTGTTCAACTTTTTCGCACAAGGAGGAAGATGATGAATAAAGTAGGATATTTATTCAGTGTTGCGGAATAAATCTTCTTTGTAGCCTTTTAATACTATTAGCAAAGACTAGGTTTCTTTATAGAAAGGGATATGTTATATTGAATTATTGATCCTGGAATAGTTTTCAATTAGATGTTTAGGCTTTAGCTGTTATGGTGCATAGAGATAACAAGTTAGATTTGTTGCGTTAGCATTTTCGCCTTTGTGCTCCTTGTTGGTCTTGAGGAGATTCTAATGAAATGCATATTACTATGTTTGTAAGGAAAATAAATAAATAATAAAAAATAAAAATCGCACAAAACCAGATTATTGTATAGCTCGTAGGGTCGTATATCTTGATTTTCACATGGTGTGCAGCTCCACTTGGGGATAGAGACTATGATCAGTTGATGATAATAATTTATTGAGCAAATTTCGATACTAGACTAGTCGCTTAAGGTTTTTATTTTATTTAGATAAAAAAAGTGTTCTTCCTAAAATATATCGAGCGACTTGCGATTTTTTTTACTTTTGATTAGAAGTCGCCAAATGACATAAAAAAGTAAGCGACTTTTTGTACTTTTTTTACCATATTTAAGTGACTTTTGTACTTTTAAGCGACTTTTTTGTGCCACTTGTCGACTTCTTATCAAAAGTAAAAAAAATAAAAAATAAAAAAAAATAATAATAAAAAATAAAATAAAAAAAGCCACAAATCGCTCGGTATAGTTTGGAAAGAACATTTTTTTTTTTTTTTTTTTTTTTTTTTTTTTTTTTTTTTTTTCTAGAAAAGGTAAAAATTTTGAGCAACAAATCTAATTGAAGAATTTGCTCTAATTTATTTAAGATCAATTTTTTTTATTAAGTTATTAGGAGTATAATGGGAATTTTATAACATAGATTAAATTTTAACTAGCTTTATAAAGAATTGGGTAAACATGCCGTATTGTTATTTAGATTGGGTATCTCTGTCATTATGCGTTTTGCTTGGGTAAATATGACAATATAAGATTTAAGTTGAGGATATATGAAATTATCTCATAAAAAATGCACTCAAAAATTTGTTTTAAAAAAGGCTTTTTATTTGAGTCAAATTCAGACCACTTATTCTGATTAAGATGGAATAAGATTCAACGAGAAGAATGAGGTGTTTGCGGTATCTGTAATCAATATATAATGTATATAATTTAAATGGAACATGTATATATTAAACAGAAAAGGATAAAGTTGTGTCACGTTATAATCGCACCGTAGTGATACACATAATAGAAGTTATTAAAGTTTACGATACACACAGTAGAAGTTAATTAAAGTTCGTTTGTAGAATAGGAAAAATATAGTTTAATATACACACAAAAGAATATAATAGTTAGTTGGATACATCTTAAAGTGATTAGTCCGTATCTTTTTTTCATTTAACCCGACCAAAAACCACACAATATGCTAATTCAGTTGGTCGGCTAATCGATTGCGGATACACTCAAGCTTTATTTGCTTTTACACAATTATTAAACATTTTTGTAACACCATTTAGATTTAATTTTGTTAGTTGATCAGAATTCGTGAGATTGAAAAACAGTAGGTACGTTCGCTTAAATAGCCAGTATTGTTTAGTTCTGTTTGGCCGACATCACTATTTCAGAAGGGTTCTTAAGGGGGACCCTTCAGATATTATTTATTGAAAGAGCAATGATATGATATTGGAAATTGATTTGTCACATTCATAATTAATTGAAATAAACAATATTAAAATCTTGCTTTAGCTGAAATGTGCAGATAATAAACTAGATGTGCGCAAATCATCCCCTATGATATTGCCAAGTACAAGTGCAACTACGATATAAAGTTAATAAATGCAACAACACTTGCTTCATTTGTCTACCCATGTAGGCATTATTTTATCAATGAGATCCAAAACCTTCCGAATATAGATCAAGGTCACATGGGAATTATTTTATGGGTTAGGACTTGGGATTTTTATGCCCATTTCATGGCTTATAGATCAAGGTCACATGTCTTTTTGTGACTTTTGCAAATATCATATATGTAATAAATGTATATTTCTTAAGCAGTTTTTTTTTTTTTTTTTTTTTTTTTTTTTTTTTTTTTTTTTTTTTTTTTTTTTTTTTTTTTTTTTTTTGGTTTTTTTTTTTTTTTTTTTTTTTTTTTT
>LBNU01026248.1:16246-32033 GCA_014162995.1 Artemisia annua | reverse complement strand
AAAAAAGAAAAAAAAAATGAATAATAAAAAAGAAAAAAGACAAAGAAAAGGGAGGAAAAAAACATGGACTTAGGTTTCTCCATTTAATCTTAGGTTAATCTCTACCACTAGATCAAACTAGATGGATGGTGAAGATTTGTCCTTTGGTATGCACCAAAATTAGAGTATGCAAAATAAAGTGCCTCTTCGAAACTAAGATATAAATAATAATTTAACAAAAGGGCACAGATCTTGTTGACTGGTTCTCAAAGAAAAGTGTCGTCTAGTTCTAAATAATTGAGCAACATGAAGATTGAACGGGACGTTTTTTATGATATCTATTAGTTATTATATAACTAGCCTATAAACCCGTGAAAATCACGGTTGCTATATAAAATTTTAAATAAATATAAAACTTATTATGTTTGAAGTATTAAATAATACGGAGTAGGAAAAATAAAAGGTGTCAACCACAAAAAGGTTATAGTTTTTAATAGGAAGAATTACTTATAATGTATCTAACTTGTCATTTTTTTTAATTGTACGTAACATTCTTATTTTTTTGCTATTATGTACTCTAAACTTTTGAATTTCGATCTTCGTGTTATTTTGCGCATTCAAAATGACCATTTTACGCAACATATTTTGTAACCTCTCTATTCACATCGAAGGAAAATTTGCATCATAAGAAACTTATTAGCTAAAATCAAAGGTTGCATGACTCCGAGCTATCCAAACGGATAATCGCCCTGAGATTAATCGGCTCGCAATGTCGAGTCGAAAACTCAGATAACAAATAATAATAAATAAATAAATAAATAAATAAATAAGTAAATAGACATATTTTAAAACAATATACATTTCGTGACCTAAAAGCGTGTGTGGCCCATGACACACCCGGCTTCCAAGTGAGTCCGTCCATGGTGCACGTACAGCTCAATCGTAATTTCAACTTCCACATCATATTTATAACATGGTCATGTATGTCATCTAAGTTAAGTTGCAAAAAATCAAGCCATCGTGTCTCATCCATCAAGATTTGTTTTTTGTGGATAAAGTTGTACTCACAGGTTATACAAATTAAAATGCAAAAGCCTGTAACATTAACATACGAAGGATTTGATAGCAATATATAGACACTGCTATATAGCGTTAAAGAGCAGCATACATTTGTCAAAATGGTGTTTCAAATCATTAACCATCAAAATAGGAAGCAAAATTCATGTGAGAATACAAAGAAAGTAGCCCGTTATATATTTTACGTTTCGGTATCTCTACTACTTATAAAGGAAAAATGGTCAACCTTGAATTTTCAAGGTCAATGTTGAGTTTTCAATGTCAATGTTGAGTTTTCAATTCTTGAGTTTCAACCGGCTATTGATGGAAACGAGCTGCTATTGATGGAAACTACAATTCAATTGAAATGTAATTAATACTCTTATTAAAACACCCCATTACTTAAAAGTACAATGATTTATTCACATTGTACAACAAATTAAAACACAAACTGGGTATGTTGAGTTTTCAATTGTTGAGTTTCATACAAATTAATTGAAATATAATTAATACTCTTATTAAAACACCCCATTACTTAAAAGTACAATGATTTATTCACATTGTACAACTAATTAAAACACAAACCGGGTTGACCCGGGACGCTTCAAACCCGGTTTAATTTGACCCATTTCCGACCCAACATAACAAGTTGACCGGTTTAAATCGACCCATTTTTCAACCGAAACGGTTCAACCGGTTGAACCACCCGGGTCGAACCGGGTTTCAAAACATTATCCATTACTTAAAAGTATAATGATTTATTTACATTGTACAACCAATTGAACCGTTCCGGTCGAAAAATGGGTCGATTTAAACCGGGTCAACTTGCTAGGTTGGCTCGGAAATGGGTCAAATTAAACTGGGTCAACCCGTCGGGTTTTGAAGCGTCCCGGGTCAACCCGGTTTGTGTTTTAATTTGACCAGTTTTCGACCCAACATAGCAAGTTGACCCGATTTAAATCAACCCATTTTTCGACCGGAATGGTTCAACCGGTTGAACCACCCGGGTCGAACCGGGTTTCAAAACATTATGTTTAATTCCCAAATCTTCAAACTTTTATTATTTTTCGTTTATAACCTATAAACTTTTTTTTTATCAATAAACTATCTATCGCCATAAAATCCCGTTGCTATGCACGGGTATTCGTCTAGTGTATAATGATAAGGCAAGTTTGTGCTCAATAAACCTGGATATTGTCAACATTTTCAAGTTCACATCTCCTTTTTATGCAACCACCTTTTAACTAAAATGATTGTTCAATATGTGATAACAACCACTTCTTAATTACACACATTTTAGCTGTGGGAACATGTAGCAATTAAACATTTAAGGTAATTTACGTTGTATGAAACTCATGAACCAAAAGTCCCTGTAGACACACATTAAGTAAACTTGTAAAATAAAATTGTTTAATCAATTAGATAAACATAATCATAAATATTAAGCTGAACATGGAAATCACATACACCTGAGCAAATTTTCCGTTACCATTAATCACTCAAAAGAATTAGTGTTACACTTTAAAATTGAGTTAGTGGAGATCATATCAATTTTATTTTTAAATATAGATTCATCATCATGGATATGATTTGATTGATATGTGTAGATTTGGGAATTGTTATAACTTGAGAGAGAATGAGAGAAGATGGTTTACATGTATGGAAAGTGTAATAGCATAATCAATGTCAATTAAAATGTTGATCATCAAATTAGGGACTAAATATAAAATCACATTGCCACGTGGCTTTTATGACGTGGAATTAATATCCAGGTGGCTTTAATGACGTGTACAAGTTTCAAAAAAAACTTTTGTTTATTATATAATATAGATTTATCGAGACATTTTGTTTGCTAAATTAAGAGACTCCGTGGCATCCTTTTGTTTAAGAGTAGCAGCATCAAGAATTTTTTTTTATCAATAAAATAGTCGTGAACAGAAGACCGGACATAATACTTGTGTATTTATCATTAAAATAATCTATCTTCCAGAAAAAACAGGCTCCACAAAGTTATATTTTGCAAAAATTACTAAGCTTGTTATTCAACATTGATATGTATTTGAAATTTTTTTAAATTCGTTATGAATTACAGATCAAAAAATTCTCAGTCATATATAACATCCATGCATTTATCAATTTTTGGTTCCTAGATGCTTTTTTCTCTACGTCGAGTTTTTTTTTTTGTTTTTTTNTGCGGAAAACTAGAAAGGGCTTTTGAATAGTTTTTGCCGTTTAAAATTTAAGTTTCGTAAATTTAGATTCAAGTATGTGTGAAACCAATCACGAGATATTACAATAAACGTAAAAGCAAGACTATAAGTAATATGCAAAATAATAGATAAAGTGCAAGACAATAAGTAAGAGATGGAAAAATGAAACCACAACACGAGGATTTATAGTGGTTCGATCATTAACCTCCTCGTATCCCTACTTCACGCTAATATATATCCTACTCTAGAGTTCACTGATCTAATACACTTCTAGCAACTTGCTAGTTGTTTTTCACAAATGAGTGGTCGTTAAAAAGAAAGGCTTAGAGCTGCCCATGTGCTAACCTTATGATCTTGATATACGTACCTTTACTAATACAACTCGTGTTTCCAATTCAGTAGAAGCCTTGCGTCTTGTTCTTTAAATATGGCAAACTACAAAACGTACACTTGTCGAAAGAGAGACAATAAGCGTTCATTGATCTACTTTTTAAACCTTAAACTTGTACATATATTTTCTAAATTTACACATAACCCATAACACAAATGCTTAGAACAATACATTACCAAAGATAACATTTTCCACAACGGACTACTTATAAACATGAACGAACATGAAAGGTGACGCTTCATCTTGACGTCATTATTCCTGAAGCTAGCGATGTCTATGTAAGTAGTTAGATCTTAAAATGCAAAAGAGAAGAAATGCCATCAAGTCCCTTTTTCCTGTAGTAGTTTACATATTCTGTCACAGTTGTGCCTCTATACTTAGCTGGGTTGTCTTCTGATAGCAACTCCTTTATTGGCTCGAAAATCTTCCCAGTCTCAACCAGACCTGTTGATATGTTAGATGCCACTGAAATTCTTGGGCCGACCTTTTTAGCCAATACTTTATGTTCTGCGCTGATGAATTGGTCGTTTGTAATCAACTGAAAAAGTTCCATGTATTAGCATACACTATACCTTGATTACAAAGGTCAACAAAATCATATTGAATCTAAGATAGAGAGATTAAAGGATACCTGTAGAATATCTCCAGCATTTACTACAAGTGCTCCTGGAATGGGAGGAATATCGGTCCATTGGTTCTGATATAACGTCTGGAGAGCACCAACATGGTCTTGGAGAAGAATCGTGATGAGGCTGGTATCGGAGTGGGGGGAGGTGCCTAATGTTAACTCGGGTTGTGGGCAAGAAGGATAGTAATGGCCAAGAACAGCAAGCCCTTCAGCACATCCCATGTCACCAAGGTGATTAGGGTCGAGCCCTAGAGCCTCAGATATCAACTCGAACATACAACTGCTTAGCTTCATCATTTGGCTCGAGTACACCAACAAAATGTCTCTGCAAGAATATGATCATAATCAACATAAGAATTGTTGAGTCAAATATTCTAAAAAGTAGTAGTTGTCAGTATGATAAGTTTCTAATAATAATAATAATAATAATAATAATAATAATAATAATAATAATAATAATAATAATAATAATAATAATAATAATAATAATAATAATAATAATAATAATAATAATAATAATAATAATAATAATAATAATAATAATAATAATAATAATAATAATAATAATAATAATAAGTATTAGAGAATTGATTTGTTATTTAAATTATAGTTTTTCCATATTCATCTAGGCTAAGTTTAAGTCCGGGTCAAGCTTTTAGCGATGGGAGGCCAAATATAGTTTTTAAGCAACTCGCCTCAGCTTCCTGTCTATCCCTATTGTTATATTCAACTCATTCTGCCAGCCCGACTATATATTTCGATTTCTCTAAAAATATTAATAGATGCATGGACAAAAGAGTGAGACCTGCATTGTGGTGGCAACTCGTCTGGTTGAGGAGGATTTGGAGCCATTGTGACATAAAAAGTGTCTCTCCAGTTAGCCATGGGTGCAGTATACAAATCAAAATTTGTATTGTACACCACCCTACGCTTTCCGCCACCATTTCTTTTGTACCACTGCTTCCTCACCTCCACATCATCCTCATGAAACCGTTTCACCCCTTCCATCATTTCCTCCAAAATGCTTAATGGAATTCCATGATTCACCATTTGAAAGCATCCCCACGTCTCAAATGCATCCTTCACTTGCTTGATTACTTCCTTACGCTTGATTGGATCTTCATGGATCCCTTCAAGATCGATAGTGGGAGGACATAGTTTTGAATGTGATTCTTGGTTGGAGTTGAGGTTTTGAGGTGAAGGCATGTGGAATATTCGTGGGACTTCAGTGATTCCGGCTTCAACAAGTCCTTTGACGCCTGTTTTTGCTTCATCAAACGCTGTGAGTTCAGCTTTTCGATCATACTTTTGTGGGAATGGTGAAGTGCTAAGGAGAACCATCTTCGTTATCTTTTATTTTTCTTTGGTGTTAGCATCCTCCTGTCGTCCCACTATATATAGACATAACTAAGCAACAGGTGCATGTACGAATCCCTTTTAGGTCACGCAAGTTGAACAACTTTCCATATGCATTATCAATATAATAGTTGGTTAAATAAACTAGGGTAAATTTCAAATTTAGTCACTGACGTTCTACAAAAGTACAAAAATGACACCGAGACATAAAGGCATGCAAAAACGCCACTGACGTTCCATATAAATGCAAAAAAGCCACTGAGAGCTAACTATCGTTATTTTCCTCGTTAAGTGCCACGTCACTGAGGTTATTATCGTCATTTCACTGTTCAAATACACGACTTTATTTAAATGGCTAAATGTGCAAACAAAAACTTAACTTCCTAAAACACTATTAATCATCTTCCCCATTGAATTTTCTATTAAATTGATATTTTTTAAACAATTATCAAAAACATCACCACCCTCTACCACCACCAGCACCCTAATACCCTCAGTGACGTGTCACTTAACGAGGAAAATAACGATAGTTAGCTCTTAATCATCTTCCCTATTGAATTTTCTATTAAATTTATATTTTTTTAAACAATTATCAAAAACATCACCACCCTCTACCACCACCACCACCCTCTACACAGTACCCCAAATTCAAAAACATCCATAGGTTGACTTACGGCCTCCTCAAAGCGGTTTGATTCTGCACCTGACATTATAATTTATACTAAGAGATAAATACAGCAATCTAAGATACGACTTCACAACCATCTCAAATTCCATCATAACCTTTTAGGCTTGATAAGCAAGATGTGAGACAAAAAACCAGACACATTAGAGGGATTGGAAACTAGCTCACAAGATCTCAGTTCCAAAACTAGCCAACAAGATGTTACTAGTGTTCATCGTATGCATTAGAGAGATTGGAAAATATAGTTGGCAGATTATAATTTGCAGTTCCATAGTTGTATTCTACTGTATAACTTGTAAGCACATTAAGATTCTTGCTTCATTAAGATTTAAAAAATCAACAAGATATTAAAATGCCTCCGCTTTTCGCTCTATTTTGGATTTATCGAGAACAATACATGTTCAAGTTGTATATCAAGTGGTCCAGAAAGCGCAATGTATCTGGCCCCAACGGTCCACCTTGAGCAAATTGCAACCCCCGTCCAGTTTCTAGACCCAGGTGAACCCACCTCCGATCCAGCTTGATACATATCTCAGCATTGGAATGAACTTATTCACTTTCCATTACGCCGGCTGCTCTTTAAAAGAAACTAACCCAGTGGGACATTAAGGCAAAATATATAGAGAATTTACTGCATCACTCTGTTGAATTACATGTTATCACTAATTCATTTTTATCCTACGTACGTAGGTTGTTTATATCCATCTGCAATCAAGATCTTTTATTTTTCAATCAGTTATTTCCTCAAATTTAACATATTTTATAAATCACCTAACACTAGAGGCAGTAAATTGACGAGTTCAATAACCGATCAAACCATTAGATAATTTGTAAATGTTGGGTCAAGCTTGCCTGGAACTAATGTCTAATGATGTCAAAATTTGTTTATATTTTTATAATACATAGAGCGTGATAACACATGTAGTATTACTACAACATTAAAATTGATTATTTCAATAAAGTCATTTAAGAGGTATAATGCATTATAAATACACTTTGGATTTTCATCTTGCTTGACCCATTTTCCTTGTGTTTTCTTAAATTTATTTTTGTTACAAAAATCTGTATAATAAGAACCAACTCAAAACAGGGTTTGTGGAATATTGAGCCAAAATAAATAAATAAATAAATAAAATAGAGAGAGAGAGAGAGAGAGAGAGAGAGAGAGAGAGAGAGAGAGATTTGATGGTGGTGGTTGTGTGGTGGTAGAGGTGGTGGTTGTCGCTAGAGGGTGGTGGTGTTGGTTGTGTGGTGGTAGAGGGTGGTGGTGGTGGCGGCTATGAAATAAAAGATAAAACTTATGGGTGTAAAGGATGGTGATGTTTTTGATATATTGTTTAAAAAAATATAAGTTTATTAGAAAATTCAATGGGAAGATGATAAATAGTGTTTAGGAAGTTAAGTTTTCATTTGCAAATTTAGCCATTGAAATAAAATCGTGTATTTGAACAGTGAAATGACAATAATACGCTCCGTGACGTGGCACTTAACGAGAAAAATAACAATAGTTAGCTCTCGGTGGCTTTTTTGCATTTATATAGAACGTCAGTGGCGTTTTTGCATGCCTTTATGTCTTGTTGTCATTTTTGCACTTTTGCAGAACGTCAGTTACTAAATTTGCAATTTACCCAATAAACTAAGTGTCGTGTCACTTTTTTTAACCATTGAACTCTTATTAATTTACTAGCCGATCCAGAGCCGGTCCAGAGTTTTGATGCCCTAAGCGACAACTATCGAAATTGCCTTTTACAAAATATCGTAAACAAGCAACACAATATTTGTTTAAAGGTTTTTATCTTCAAGCAAAATCCACGTATCAACTTAACAAAACTTTAACAATTATATAAGTTGATTTACTTGATGCAACGTTTAATATTTTGTTGAATCTTTTTCACATTAACGATTACACCCAAACGTGTGTCCAGTGACCATACATTACCGGCCATAAGTCCATAACCTTAGTATAAAAACCAATATGCGTTTGACACGTTATCAAACATTTTCATTAACTTTTTTGTGGAAAACCAGTATTTTTATATGGATCTATATATATGACTAAAAACAGTTAAAATCCAAATGAAACTGGATGACATAATAGTATATGTCATGAGTAACTTTTAAATATCCAAACTCAAAAAAATACATAATACGGACTACTAGACATCATTATTAATTTACTTGAAACCACATGCAAACTAGAGGAATGTATATGTCATCTCTTTTCCTTCGTTAAAACCAATCGGATGAACAAAGAAAGAGAAAGTGAGTTTGAACTAATTGGGTACAGTAATGGTGGTGTACGCAAGCTCGGGGTTATTTTATTAGTACTAATTAATATTGGGTTGTTATTTGACTTTTAGAAGGTTCACTTACAAACAATTATCTTCAACATTTTCATGAGGATAATCTTTACACTTGAAAGTTTATATTTTATGTTAACTTGTTCTAAAAACATGTTTATTGTTTTAAATGAAATGCCTGAAATAGTTAAATATGCTAGATTATAAATCTGTCTTTTATTTTTTTGATAGACATGATCTTTATATAAAAATAATAATTATATAAACTTGATTTTGGCATGTTAATTGTTTTAAATGAAAGATTTTTATATGTTAACAAGTCTTGTATGCTAGATCATTACATGCAAGTGGTTGTGTATATTTTTTTTTGAACGGCGATATTATATTAAAAAAACAAAACACTAGCAAGGAGATAGGCTTACATCACAATAAGGTAAGGGTTTTTAAGCCACTCGTCCCGACTAAACGAGCTTTTACACCTATATCTACACCAACAAAATGAACTAGACACCACATTATCAAAAAGAATCGCCTTCAAGGGAGCTTTGTCTTCAAACACCTATATCTACACCAACAAGTGGTTGTGTATGATTAGATAAGAACTTTTACTTATGCTTTAAAAATAATTGTGAGGTTACACATGAGACATCACTTGATTTAAACTTTAAAGTCTTCACATGAAAAGTATATATGTACAACTGTAGATGAAATAATGTTACAAGTTATTTAAAAAGTTGATGGATAAATGAGTTATACTTATTTTAAAGCCACTAAATTTTATAAATATAATTTATTTTCAAAACGTATTTGTATTACTAGTCTTAGATTTTCGTGTATGTTTGGAGTTTTTAGTTTGATTTTTGTTAGATTAATTCAGGGTTAATTATTCATTGACTAAGTTTGCAACATTGTATATTTTAATTCAAAATTATCTTAAGAAAACAATAGTTATCCGTAAATAATTTAGGATATATAATATATTATTTTAATTAAATTAACTAAGTGGTTTTGGGCATGTAATAATAATATCGGCTCAAACTTATTATCAGAAAATTAGAACCTATTATATGATTTTGATAGGAAAATGATTTGGAGAACTAAAACTTGTGCCTAATTATATGCCTAACATACGTGGAGGTATCTCATTGGATTGTGAAATGGTGGGCCCTATTGTTACAACCAATGAATTATTGACATGTAATTTTAGGCATAAAATTAGGCCTAAAATTTTTGATATGGGAAGTGATTTTGTACACTTTCATAAATGATTGTAACATTGAGTTAAGATCCATGAAGAACCCATACATGCCATAGAACCTATCAACAAATAATAGCCACCTATTTATAATTCCCACTTTTTTTTTCAAAATAACATATCTTGCAAACGGTAAATCTTCAAGCTACAAAAAAAATACTATCGCGACGAGAATTAAATGATCTTTCTATAGATATGCATTGTTATATACTTTCGACGATTTTTTTTTTTTTTAATTTTCGCCCAGAAAGAATCATATATGATTCGTAAAAATCATATATGATTCGTAAAAATCATATATGATTCGATTCTTACGAATCATATATGATTCGTAAGAATCGTATATGATTCGTAAGAATCATATATGATTTGTTAAAATCGAATCATATATGATTCTTACGAATCATATATGATTTTTCTGGGCGAAAAAATTAAAGTTCATCGAAAAAAAAGTTCGTCGAAAGTATATAACAATGCATGTNATCATATATGATTCGTAAAAATCATATATGATTCGTAAAAATCATATATGATTCGATTCTTACGAATCATATATGATTCGTAAGAATCGTATATGATTCGTAAGAATCATATATGATTTGTTAAAATCGAATCATATATGATTCTTACGAATCATATATGATTTTTCTGGGCGAAAAAATTAAAGTTCATCGAAAAAAAAGTTCGTCGAAAGTATATAACAATGCATGTCTATAGAAAGATAATTTAATTCTCGTCGCGATGGTATTTTTTTTATAGCTTGACGATTTACGGTTTGCGAAATATTTAAGTTTTTAAAAAAAAAGGTGGAAGTTTATTTTTTTATTTTGATAAAAAAAATGAATGGCTAAGATTGCTTGATGGGTTCTAGGGTAAAAGTTGGATCTATAAAGAACTTTTGGCTTGCCGTCTATACCGACAAATTACTTTTACTTATTTTTATCATGTGAGGGTGTAAATGGCAATACATTCTAATTTATAGTATCTCAATCATTTATGAGAGTGTGCAAATCACCTCTCTTTTGATATATGTCATACGAAAACCAAACAATTTGATTACAATAATAAAAAATAAAAAAAAAAAATTAAGAACTTAAAATTAATGTTTAAAAAAAATTAAGATAATTAAACTATTTATTAAAACACCACATATTTAAAAAAAATGCAAGTTATTAGGCTTAGTATACAAATCGATATAACACAAAACGTACTCTCACTTTTAATGTAAAAATATTATGAAATCAAAAGAGTTTCAAAAATGGTTACTAAATTTCATTGTTCAAAAATATTATTAAATCCTAAGAGTGCCTCGAGAACCAAAATATACGCTTTTGAGAATTTTTTGATAAAACTTCCTGTAAAATTAAAATCAGTGTTTTATAAAAATCGGATGATTTTTTCAAAGCAAAGAATGCAAAGTGCTAAGTACTAATTATTTCTATTATTTTTTTATACTTTTCTAATAAAAACTATATTCTTCAAAGTTATCCCACATGATTTCTTGAACATTTAGGTTTTGTTTTTATAAGTACTCTTTTACTTGTATTTTCAAACTATGTGGGATAAATATAATAAACATTGTTAATAATTCAAAACAAGTGTCATAAAAACTTATAAGATGTATTTTAGAAAATTAATTTTCTTAACATGGTGTAAGTAATTTTTAAAGTTCGATGTGTTTTTTTTTTAAATAACTTGTGACCTCGGCTATTGTTAGCTACTTTAACCTTATTATACCTCCATAATATAACAGTTACAGCATCCGTATTTCCACAACGTCTCCTGGATAATCTACCATTTTTATATGAGTTAACTTGTTATTGCTTAAAATTATTCAAAACTAAAATTGTCGTCATCTATAAATCTATTGTATCGTAAAATATAGACCTGAAAACATTTGTGGTTGAAAATTTTAATTACGTACGGTATCGGTCGCCGCAACCCGCGATCACATTGCTAGTTGTTTATAAAAAGAATCTTTTATATAATAAAAGAATTACATCATTTCGGAGTTTTTTTAACAAAACAATCTTGGTGGAAAAAATATTGAACCAATAGGAATGCTCGATTCTGTCACATAGGCGAACTCGAGCAATATGATTGGCCAATAAAAAGTCAAAATTGAATTAATTTTGGTCAAACTTTAATAAATTTGGTGGAGAATTTGATTAAGGAAAAAAAACATAAAAATATAGGTGTCAAATTTATGAAAATAGAAACTTAAAAAAAGATGAGGTAATTAATAAAACATTAGTGGTTGAATTTTAAATATATTATATGGAGTTAAGTGTAAAATTATAAATCTCCATGTTTTTTAATAACTTTATATAATAAACAAATAACCCCTTACACTTTATGCCCCCTACACTTTATAATATGAATTTTGTTTACAATTAAATGAGTATTAATATTGTTTTGAGACTTACATCCATTAAACTTACAAAATGTTATTAATGTACGAATTAGTTTTGATATACGTTAAATACTTTTAAAATAAATATTAGTTTTAAACTTTCATCTATTAAAATATCTTTTTACTATGTACGTTAAATATAAATAAGAACTCATATTATCTTATTTAAAGGTTTAATCTATACGTACACGGGTTTGAATATTAAATACAGTTAAATTATTATTAACGGTAATATAAATATCAAATATTAAGTATGAGTTACTGTGATATGAAAATAAATATACGCAATTGTACTTATAACGACTCATGTAATTATTATTTAAAATTTATATACAAATATCCGAAAAAACATTTTAAAAGACTTTACGGAGTATACTTTAACTCCATCAACGCTCATTATGTGCTACTAAACTCGCACATTTTGTACAACATGATATCAATAGTTAAAGTTAAACAACAACATCAACCTCAACATTAACATCTATGTCAGCTAAACAAACTTAAATCTTTCATCTAATAAAATTTTTACAACATAATGAAAAACTTATGCATACTTATTAGTTGTACTTATATAATAATTTTCACGGGTAAATTCTTATATATCCATATAGTAAACAAAAAATTTAAAATAAATTTGATTTGTTTGTAAACCCATTTAATTAAAGAACCTTTGACCCAATAACATTATAAGGAGACACGATCAAGAATCAAATACAAGGTCGATGCCACAGTTATATTTACAATTTCTGCTAACTATTTTTTTTTACTTTGGCACATGTTGATACTCTAACTTTTTAAAATATACATAAGATTTTATGTTTTTAAACGATAATACTATACGATTAATTTTTTCTGAAAAAACCCCGTGCGTGCACAGGTATTATAACTAGTAAAGATAGTGCCAATTACAATATCAAAATACCTTTAATAATGAAAGAACACTTGCTACATTTGTCTACGCAAGTACGCATTATTCTGCCGATGAGATCCAAAACATTCCTGATATAAATCTAGTTCACATGGAAATTCTTTAATTAAAAAATGATATAGATTGTGGTTCTCAAGATAAGTGTTGTCTATTTCTAAATAATTGAACAACATGAGCAATATTTTATTATTATTATTATTTTTTTTTTTGAACTTAACATGAGCAATAAATTGGATGAGACGTTTTTGTGAATATCTAATTAAGAAAAACGAGTCGTGGTAATGCCCCTGCGTTGCACAATTGTATCTTAATGTTGAAGTGTAAGTTTGTTTAGTTGTTGACGTTTTGTTTGAGTAAATATCATATTTCGATAATGTTATAGTAATTTATGTATTTTGATCAAAGATCATGATTTGATAATATCGAGTTGTGGAAATGCCCGTGCGTTGCACGAATTGTATCTTAATGTTGAAGTGTAAGTTTGTTTAGTTGTTGACGTTTAGTTTGAGTAAATATCAAATTTTCGATAACATTGTAATTTATATTTATTTATTTGTTTTTTTACAATTAAGAGTGTAAATTATTTTTAGGATTAAAAGTAGTAAATATCATATTTCGATAACATTGTAATTTATATTTATTTATTTATTTATTTACAATTAAGAGTGTAAATTAGTTTGAGTAAAAATTTAATAATATAAAGTTGTTTCCGTAATATGCACATGTCCTAACCAATCTACAAAACTTGTGAGTCGGTTTTATTAACTTGTTAAAAGAGATAATAGCACCTCATATGTAAAAAGTTTGGTCCCGTTAACTTACAAAATGTATATTTGTTTTACATGCATTTCGAGGTTTCCAAACATTGATTTCGAAACATGTTTTCGTATTTATGAAACATGAATCAAAACAATGATTCTTGAATTGTATTCATGTACATGTTGCGGAAATGGGTAGGTATAAAATTCTAACTTCTCTTTATAAATTATAACACGTTGATAAATCTATTTGAAGGACATGTTAGATATATTTTATTCATATTTGATTGTCCCATTAATCTTATATTCATGACCCTTTATGATTAATATTGTAACACCCCAAAGATGTACTTAATTTCAATCATAATTAAGGAACCCTATAAATAGGGGTACCTTATGCAATGCAATGACCACAAACAAGTTCTATCTCTTTCATCTCATTCTCTCCATAGTGTTTCTTTGATTATTTGTTCTTATTGTGCTAGTAGGTCCGTTGTTTCAACAACACTATCCAGCACGATCTATATGTGATTTGTGTTTAAAATTGAGATCCGTATGGACCATGAACTCATAGAAGACGATTCAAGCCTTAATTAAGTTCATGAGAGCCTAGCTACAACGTTATAGATCCTGATCGTCCAACAAACCATTGCTAAGATAACGTATTCTCTAATTTTTTCCATTGCTAAGATAGTTTCTTCTTTTTTTTTAAATTAATAATTAGAATTTATACATGAATTTGTGATAGATTAATTACTTGGTATCCGTTTTTCACATTTTTTTTTTATGTTTCTAATGTTAATGTTGTTATTTGTCTCTAATAGCGATATATACGCCATATATTCAACAATCTTAGACAGAGTTAATTTTGTTGCTATTTGAGAGCTTGTTGATCTAAAACGTAATAGAAAACAGTTGATTTTGACACATGTTTTAAAAAGCATATGGATAATATTGTTATATAGGTTATGAATATCTTTGTTTTCCTTATGATAATAATGATTAACAAATTGCATACGAGTAATGGGATGTGAAAGTATTGGACTATTTGGCATATAAATGTTAGGATTAATTCTTCAAAAGTATAGCAATCGTGAAATGATAATATGTAGATTAATCTTTTGGTGGGATACTTTGTGATTTGAACCTTTCTCAATATTTAATTTGCATGATTGTTCGACTGTTTTAATTCGAGCCCAAGAATATGAAATATATTTCGTGAAAATCTGAAATGTTTTTATCATTTTAGAAGGAACCTCTATGTTGTATCATTTGGTTGCAAACTTGCAATGGTATCGTGAAATAAAGTATGCATATGGTAGTGACTATGTAGTTTCTACCTTAAAGAGTTTACAATGATTTTCAAATGATAAGTCTTTACATTAAAGGTGCTGGTCAAACTTATTTATTTGGTAATAAATAGATGTGGAACAAATATAACGTTTTCTTGCATAATTGATTTCTTTCATGGAATTTAATTTGTATTGATAATGAAGGTCACTAAATGACTTATGAGTTATTGGGTGATGAGCTATAAAACGTTTGTGGTGTTTAATAAGGTGCACAAATCTTTAAGGTCCGGTAGATGGAATAATATCAAGTTTGACTTAACCTTAATTTTCTTATATATTGCTTGGTTGCTCAATTAAGTTATGTTTATAGTTGACTTGTGCAAATGATATATAACATGAAACTGCCTTTGGTTTGCAAGGTTTTGTGATTATTATTCCACTATAATGTAAAACAACAAAACTATTCAAGAGGTTTTGAAGTTGCTAAGATGCATGGTATCGACTTTCCGATTGTAATGTTTTTTAGTGAAAAAAAA
>LBNU01026248.1:1610-15624 GCA_014162995.1 Artemisia annua | reverse complement strand
TTTTCTCGAGCCTTTAGGAAATAACTTTGTCATCACGGGCTTTCCTTGAGTAAATTTCATCGTTGACTCGGCTTTTAGACTCTCTTTCACATCTCGTGCTCGTTTTAGGCTATTTGGTTGTTTTTGATGTCATTTATGCAATATCCTTCCCTGCACGATCACAAACACAAAAACACGATATCTTTGGCGTTTCACGTTAGTTTTTGGTCTTTATAACTCTTAAAATAAGGTCAAAAGTATGTGTAAGCGTTACACGTATAATGCCACCTCATTGCCCAGTCATTGCCATGTAATTTATTATCAGCCATGTCATCACATTTTGGCCACCTAAGCAAATATTAATCAACTAAAATTCGGATTAATTAAAACGTTCAAAAATTTAGTCCATTACAAGATTCGAACCCGTATCTTACCATCCACACACAAACGCTTCAACCAGTGGAACATGCCAAATTTTGTGATATACCAATGCATTCCTAAATTAATATACTCACACCAATCCATTAACTGCACCCCTACAATTTTGCACTAACAAACCGGAAGCAATTAAATTATTAATCGCTCTTTTCTCAGCAGAAAACCCTAATGTCCTTCTTTTTCATTCGTGCACCATTCTATCCCTCCCAAATTTCTAAAACCCTAATTACTTGCATGGATTCATCATTGTGAGTTTGATTCAAAATATGTCTAAATTGAACCCATTATGATAACTTCAGTTTCATGATATTATAAAACTTTTTTGTAACATAAATGTTGTTTAGAATCTATGAATTCAATGACGTTGATAATGATGATGCTGGTGAATACGTACTCGCCAACAGGGTTACAGGGAACGATTTTTGCGGTATAACCTTTTCGAATCAGTTATATGTACTCTTTTATTTATGTTATATCTATTATTTTACCAACCCTAATTTTCTGCAACTCTCTAAAATGCTTTCTTAGGAAAACTTACTGATGGTTACAGCTACTTTAGGTGTAACTTTGTAGTATGATCTTGCTGAAGTTTCAAAATTAAACATGATGAGAGGTAACATATCTTTATAATTAAGTGGTAGATTCTATCGCTATTTGGATAAATAATGTTATGCTTAAGTATGACTATAATGCAATCACCTCATGTGAGGAAATAAATCTTACTTTACTCATTTACTTGATGATATACCTCAATAAAATATTACAGCTTTGGTTAATTTTTTGGACTAATTGGATTGCTTTTCATAGATGTTTTGATGAAACAATAGATGTTTTAGCTACCTATGCTGCTATTTGACAGGTGCGTGCGATTGCAAGGGTCATGAGATATTCATTTGGTGAGCAACAAGTAACAACGTATACAAACAAGCTCAAATAATAGCCTAATAAGTATCTTTATTATTCAACGATGTCATATTATTTCCTATCAATGTTTTAGCCTATCGTCAATTCTTTCTGACTATAAGGACAAAGTTTTCTATAGCTTGTCCTATTATACTACAGATTCCATGCTTATCAGTGATAGGGCGACAACAAATGTGGGCATTGCAATGGTTCAAGAGATAGAGCCTGTAGGTTCAAAATCATTAAGATACATGCCGTTATACGTGGCACTTTCAAGCGCGACATCACTTGAGGGACTAAAGATCCTCATTAAACAGCATAACAACACCCCCCCCTCCTAATAGCACAAAATTATAGTGTATAAAGATTTTCTAACCAAAATTAAAGGCACACATGTTATTTTTTGTTCCCACGGCCTGACCATATTTTTTGTAGCAATATATTTAGGTCCTACATATGCCCATAGGAAACGTTTAACCCAAGCCGCCTGACAGCTGACCTTTGCTTTGTTAGGAGCCAACACACTGCTCTATATGTCATTAGCCTTGCCATAGATAGGCGCCACTATTCTGTATAGTCAAACTTTACGAATAACACTGGCACAAAAAAAGTTCTAATCTGTTATGCATAACCTTAGTTCTTTGAATGTTTACTTTGGATAGTTATCAGCCATTATAACATTAAAGTAATATTAGGATGCCATTTATATTTTCGCAATAAACTCTATCGCATAATTGTTTGTTGACTTGTGTATGTCCCAGTTTATATCTACTTAATAAATAGTGTTGCTATTTCCTATAGTATCTGTTAGAACATATATCTGCAAGGTTATTCTGTATGTGCAAATATTCACAAAAATACGTGTTGACATAAACCTTCTCCAATTGTTAGGGTCTACAAACTTATATTTGCAAAACATACTATGCGTCTGCTATGATAATCAGCCAATACAATGATATGCAACCTCACCACTTTGACAACATTTTATTTATCAGCATAGTTATTTGTAGGTTAATGGAAACGTGTAACAGCCCTCATGAAACCCCAACCCAGAAAGACAAAAGTATTGCCATGGAACCAAACACGGCCCATGGGGATAATCAATGAGGTAATTTCGTTTCACCGGACTTTTGTGAAAGCAGTTACAGTTAAAACATTGATGTTTTCCATTATTAAACATATGTAAATCTACCTGTTAATGTGTTGCCTATGTTATTCCTTGAGCATACCGGTCATAGTCAAGCTTTTAACGCTTCCGATGACTTGGCAAAAACAATTGCACGCACTTTGAACCAGGGTTCATCCCCTATGAGCATGGATTTTTCTTGATTCCGGGTACATCAGTATATCGAAATCTTCTTTTGATACGTCATCGACTTTCATTGCATCTCTTAATTCTTACTTACAGCCGGGATTTTCATTTGAGGTCATATTGTGTGTGACTGTGGCAATATGATGTTGTACATATGGTTAGCTTAAGTTCACAAAATTAGACCGGTTTCAAAATACAGCTGTATGAAGCCTAACTATTAGGATCAATTGCAACTGCTGAAATAAATACATCATCTAATTTTTAGTTACTGACACAACCAATGCCCCTATTGTTTCCAGAAAAAGGTAAAGATGTTGGGGCCACACTGGAGCAGGGAAGAGCTGGAACGTCTTTATTCACCATATCGTGAGCTGTTATAACCTTACTGATATACTTATTTCAAAATTACTCATTTCATACACGGAAACTGCTACATTTCGAATTTACAGGTTGTGTGAATTGTCTACTGTAAATTGTTTTCATCCTCCCTCCTTTCCAAAACCCTAAATCGCATCTTCTCTTAAATATATAATGTCTTCGTCCATGCAACGCCTTCGTCCAAAAAAAAAAGGTAAATTGCTACATTGTATAATGATGCTTTTGGAATGCTTATTTCAACAAAAATATATAAATACTTGGTTGTTACATTGTAGGCTAAAACGAAGACTGTTCCTCATCCAGAAAAACCAGATCGTCTGCGAGCAATTACTACCAGCAAACGGCAGGTTTATGACTTGGCTGCTGTTGATTTAATGTTATTTATTACATATTTTTTCTTTATAATCTGAGCTGAGCTCCCATTGTCAACCAACGGTGCCTTCTCAGATTCACAGCGACCCGGCACCCGACAACAACAGTTTTGCAGGTTTTGCTCCCATACTATCTTTCACTTTGTGGTTTCCATTGCATGGGGCCTGGATTTAATAGTGACCATTAACAATAGTTTTCAAACGAAACTATGTGCAGACGTGCGTAGATGGGAGCCTTTTGCTGTTAGCCTAACGTGCAGGTTGTCCTACCTCCGTGCAGTGGTTTTCGTTGTTGATCATGCCCATTCTGTTACTACTGAGCGAATGGCGAATGACAACACTCAAAATAGCTCCCGTTGTCAACCAACGGTGCCTTCTTAGATTCACAACGACCCGGCAACCGACAACAACAGTTTTGCAGGTTTTGCTCCTATACTATCTTTTACTTTGTGCTTTCCGTTTTCATTCGTTTAAATTTGTGCTTAATCATTTTCTCACTATTTAATTATTTTGTCATTCATTGCAGGTTGTCCTACCTCTCTAAATGCCCGTGAATTGAAGGTTGTCCTACCTCTCTAAATGCCCGTGAATTGAAGGTTGTCCTACCTCTCTAAATGCCCGTGAATGTTCTGAAAGTTCTTCGACACACGCATGGGGCCTGGATTTAATAGTGAGCATTAACAACAGTTTTCACTCGAAACTATGTGCAGACGTGCGTAGATGGGAGCGTTTTGCTGTTAGCCTAACCAGATGTCTCATGTTTGCTGTAGGTGTGGGTTACGAAAATTACAATGTTTCGGCCTCCAACGAGCGGCAAATTCGTGGTTTTTCCCAAGGTATGTATAAACGCACCCACCCTTGCTATTAAGCAACTAATATTTTTGACACCCCGTAGCCAACAAATTCTAATGCTTTTGTTACCGCTTCTTATATGAAAAACTATCAGATCACCAGTCAATGTGGCTGATGGCAGCATAATAGGTGATCATGAGCTCATCTCTGGAATGTCTTCCACAATCACATAAATTCGATCTGAGCAAAACATGAATGCACCAGGCAACAAATTATGAAATGCGTCTTTTTGCCTTTTCAAAAATTATAGAGTATCTGTTTTCTGTCTAAAATGGTATGTCTATCTTGGTTATTGACTGCTGTATCACGACCAAATTCAGTGACATTCATGAAGTCTGTAACAAAATGCATTAAAGTATTTAGTCCAGGTATGATGCGATTATCTTGATTTATACACACAACTAATTACTATCTAGCTATTTGACTTATTAGGATATTTCTTTTTTGCAGTGAAAAGCCTTAAAAGTACAAGATCAGGTTACGAGACATGTGATGCAGACCAAGTAGTTTAACAGTTGATTAATTTGCTAACATGGTGCAAGTACAATACTTAGTGGTCTTATGATATTATACAATAGTAATTAGCGCAAGTTCATTTGTTCCTTAAGAATAGATTCTATCATTAATTAGGTCTACTAACTGATACCAATCTGTTGTTTGAGTCAATCTCATTGGTATTCAAAAGGTCAAATGGGTGAAAAGTTGCCCAAATCTTCTTATATATATAAAACCTCGAAGAGTTTTTATTCAAAATCTTGGACAAAAAGTGAATTGGATCCCCCCTCCAAATTGCAGTGTCTGCTAGAGGCCCAAAAAAATTATGAACTTTTAAAGATGGTCTTAAAACCCTGTAGCAACAGCAGATGTCATGTTTGTAGCTTGCAGCCCGGAATTTAGGCTAATCTGTGGGAGAATTTGTTTGGACTGTTCAATTGAATTGGCTGCATGGACATCAGACCTGAAGAAAAGGGTCCCAAGATATTAACATAGGTGGGTTGTTTTCCAATTTACAACAATGATTTCAAAGTAATTGACGTTCTTTAGCAAAATACATCATAACGTATTATCTTAATACCAAGCTATTTGCTCATGTAATCTTTTCAAGGAAGGTGGTCTCATAATTCTCCACAACAGACACGATGGTGGTAGGTTTTTTGGTAGACAAAAAGCAATTTCCAGCATGTCTAGGGTTTCATACGCATAATTGGTTTGTATAAATATTTAGAGCAGAACGGAAGTCGATGTGTAGATGCCAAACCTGATTGCATTAATATGTTCACTCTTTTGGTCATTTCCCCTTGAAACAGATTCCTCCATCATTTGACCAGTATCATGTGTCACCGTGATAGAATGTGACACCTTTTTTCAAGTGCGGGATTATTTGGTAAGGTGCTCATTCAACTATGAAGTTTCTAGATCTTTGGCTGTTTGCCAAGGTGCCCTTTTCGTCGTCCTTTGTAGCAGTACAATTTTTGAATCGACCAAACCTATTCTAAGGACGATTGACGCTATGCAGGTTTAATATTTTGTTTACACATTGTTCATTGAGCTTTTTGGCTATTTCACTTACTTTTCTTTATTTATTAGTTATAGGAATGTACTGCTAGAAAGGCAAAAGCTCGGGTTGAAGTGGAGAAATCATTGAACATTCGGCTTCAGGTCAACTGTCCTTTTTTCCTGAAAAGATTAATAATACTTCTTGAGCTTTTTGGGTTTCTTTTATTGACGAGTATTGTTTAATAATNTTTTTGGCTATTTCACTTACTTTTCTTTATTTATTAGTTATAGGAATGTACTGCTAGAAAGGCAAAAGCTCGGGTTGAAGTGGAGAAATCATTGAACATTCGGCTTCAGGTCAACTGTCCTTTTTTCCTGAAAAGATTAATAATACTTCTTGAGCTTTTTGGGTTTCTTTTATTGACGAGTATTGTTTAATAATTATCAGTCCAGACAGGTACCCTGTATTCCTTGATTTTTTTTATTAAGCGTGGTTTTATGGGTGGCTTGGGTTATTTGTGTTCAAAGCAGTAGTTATTTTAGTGAGTCAAAACAGTACTAGGTTGGCTTCAAACGATTTTTATACTTTTCAGACCCGTTTCTTTTGTCTTAACGCATTGACCCTTTTGCCATCTGTTTGAAATTCAACATGGGATGATGTGTGCCCTTGTATATGTCACTGCAAACTGTATGTTGAGAACGCCTACAATAAGTCCTACTTATCTTTATCCATTTCAGTTTATCTACATGAAGAAATTTAGCCCATTATTATGAAAACGGGCAATTCAAGTTGCATATTAATGATTGTTGATTGTAGATGCAAGTTCATAATGAATGATAAAGTGATTATGTCATTTTGGTGCTTTTTTGTGTGTCTCTGTATTTATTTCTACACTAGAGTATTGCACGTACGAGTTAGCACATGGATGGTAACTTGGTTGGTTTTCTCTTTCAGGGAACCCGCATTTCGACAGCGCTCCATTGGTAAGTGAACGGGAGAAGACATTGTGGTGGGATTTTAAAAATAAATCACGTAAAATTGTATGTATAAAAAGTTCATGTCTCTTTCTTCTCTTAGTCTATACACACCTGCATCCACGGTTCTGCACACACATATGCATGCTTGTGCCACAAATATATTTTATACATATTTCATGTGTGTCGCAGACACAACAAATTTAATAAAATTTCATGTCCGTGGCAACTACACTTGCAGGATTACCTTTTCCCACTGATGAGAAAATTAAAACTACACTTGATAAGGATAATGTTTTCGTTAGTTTTATTCGTGATTTTGCTGTTGGCGTCTTCAAGCAGTCCTATCATATGGTATGGTTACACGGCTACACCTCATCTCCATATTGTCAGTTTTTCATCACTTCTGCAAATGAAGAGGACATGAGTTTTAGTGGTTTGATTTTGTAACAAACTACTATTGTTGAAGCCTACAATGAACTCGAATCACGAGCTGATGTGACTAATGTTATATATACTAAAAGGTATACTAAATCATTACTTAAATCATATACAATATGCATACTAAAATCTAAATATGAGAACTTAGATGTATAAATACTGAACTGATTACAGTGACTTGAAGTTAGGTTGTACCTGCAGTTGGAAGTCGAAGTCTGGTTAAGCCCTTGCTATTGCCATGGAAACTCGTGGAGGTTTTATCTTTAGTAATATAAGCCAAACCACGAGGAAGAAGAGAAGTGATCGGCGTCCTCGAAATGACATTCAACCAGAAATTGGGAACTCGTCATTGTCATCTTCTCCACCTTCAAATAATGCTGAAATGGGCCTAAATGTTGGATCTGAATTTAGAACTCAGGAAAGTAGTGATACTCCTATAAGCATGAGCTGTTGTGACTAATGCTATACTAACAGGTATACTAAATCATTACTTAAATCATATACAATATACATACTAAAATAGATTTCACTGCAACTAGGACTGCCATAGAAGGATAATTAATCTCGCTAAGTTTCAACTTCTCTGGACAGATAAGTTTTACGAACGTCATACTTTCCAAATACCCTCCTAACAGCAACCAACACACCCCTTTACAGCAGAACCAAACACCCCTTTACAGCAGCCAACCAAACAACTTTGACAGGAGCAAACACCCCCTTATGGAAGCTCTTTCTGAAGTGGCTACTAAAATAAAGAGTCTTCCTCCAACAGCGTAGGTAACTGAACATTTATAAAAATGGTATTTAGGAGCTAATTTTGCCATTTTGTTTTGATATTTTTAGGTAGGGGCTCAACAAGGTTGTATTTGGCCAAATGCATCAATCGGATGAAGGAATGTGAGCAGAAACCTGAGGCTCCAATTAGATTTAGACATACTAGCCGACACCATTTTTAGACTATTTAGGTACAAATACATTAGTTATTGTTTTCAATATTCAAGTAAACGAACGTTGACAACTATTATTTTGTATTGATCAAGTATAAATTGGTTTTTGATTGACTTTAGGTTCACGCATCTTGGTCAGTTTGCTCCATTAGGCGGTGAACAAACTGCGGCTTAACTTCCTGGAGATTACGTTTAATCGGTCACATTTCCCAATGGCTTTTGTATTCTTTGATCAAGCTAATATAATCAGGGTATACAAGTCATTAAGTCAATTTAGTCAGTTTCAAACCTTTATGGTTTTATGTCCTCTAATCTTTAACAAAAAATGGCACTTATGTTGTTTCCACCATTCCATTTGCTACGTCTATAATTTGTACATTGTATATTTCACGAGTGATATTGAACCTGCTAGAGCTTAAATATAAGATACTTTCACCATTCAAGAAAATTTGTTAATTTCGGAAATATTTTTGGACAGGATATAACTGGAGGGATGGGTGTTTATACCTTTTTACAAAATTTATTGAATACTCGCTTTGACCATGCCAGTAAGCGATGTAAGGCTTTAGGAATTGGGTTAGATGATCGTTTGCATTCAGTTTATTGAATTGGAACAAGCTGGACAACATCTCTTTTTTCGTTGTTTTAAGTCAAAACACCAACTCTGATTATTTCGGCCCTTAAAAACCCAACATATAAACGGTTTTGGCAAACACCAAAACTGACTATTGCAACATTAAGTAATGGTGAGTATCCTTTTAAAGTTACATTCAAATGCCCCCAAAAATTTCAGGTATGAGATACCTACTAAATGTGACTATGGTTATATTAGACTATATACATGGGTAGAAAACAAGATTGGAAACATATGGTTATCATATTAGTAATACACTGAACCACGAGACTACAGGGGGTAAGAGCTAATGGCTCTCTTAGTATTCACCACAACCCCATACCCCACTTCAATTCGGTGGGATTGGGTATGTTGATGTTGTGGTATTCGTCACAACTAAGTAAAGGAAATCATGTATCCTATTCTTCATCTATATTGACCTATTAGTGTCATGGACTTGCTGGTACTACACATGTGTTTGTGATGCTTATAGATGAACCGTTATGAATTGCATTGATGTATGCTTTCTGGTCTAAACATACATTGAGTATTAAATCTTATATAATTTAGAAAACGGGTTCATATGTGATCTCATGTGCTTAACAAGTATTATCTTTTCTGAATGATATTCTTGACACACTTTTGAAGGCTCTATCAGATCCCTCTGACCAGGTAATCAATTGTTTGACTTTCAGTTTAATGTCTCATCTTACTGCCTCATATCTATATTTTTTGTGAACTGCTCTCATTAGATGCTTAACCGAACCTTGGGCCGTTGTTTATGGATTCAATAATAGATCGCAAAACCAATATACTTATAAATGAGTCGGTTCGGTTCATTTTCATTTTTATTTTATCTCAAATCGGTAAATAACGTTTCTTTAAGCTACAAGGAGAATGGGTTAAAAATCAGTTAAGTTTGATTCTAACAAAGATTTAGATTTTTGCTAAGGTAATTTCTGGAAACAATTAACTGACTAGAAACAAACATTTAGATTATTGCTAAGGTAATTTATTTTTGTACTGAAATGCCGTCTCTCAAAAAAGTTTTTACTATATTTTCATGATTTCGTGGTTTACAGGACTATAAAGACAATCGCGCGTCTGGTGGTACTGTGGCGCAGCGCTGCTGTTTGGTGGTTGATATGGTTGGCTCAAGCCGGGAACAATAGTGACTGCAATTCGAGCTCGAGGACGAGGAGTTCGGAATTGCGCATCTTACCATCATAAGGTGGTAATATCAGGCCCCCTCTTATCAAATGTATCACTATAAGAAGTTTAGTATGAATGAACATCATAATATATTTTTAATATAGAAAGTTACAACATGATTTTCCAGCCAAATACGCTTATAAAATAAGAAATAAATATATCCTTAATAACAAGTTATGTGTTTATAAGGTAGCCCTTATCTGTTGTCATAACTGTGTAAACTGATTTTATGAGCTACTGTAACCTGTCGTCGTAAGTGCCATAAGCTGTGGTAATATGTCACAATTTTACAACTTACTATAAGTTGTGTTGAAGTTATCCTCTAACCGCAAAGGCCTTACGCATTTCCTGCACATAAATGGCTTGATCCCATGCTTTCTTTTGCAATGTGTCTGAAAGTGTACTAATATCTTTGAGCAGTTTAGCCCTTGGGTGGTCGATGTTGTTATGGCACCTTGATGCACAACAGTAGCATGGTAGTCTTAACATGGCTGTTGGTTGTATTCCCCTCACGGATTCTGGTCCTCTTCTATATTGAGATCAATTGCCCCCACATATGCATATGTATTAGTATTTTCAAAGAGGGTTTCCAAAGTGATTGATTTTTGCAATTACCTATACTAATCTGCAATATTTACTATGCATGCATTTAAAGAACTAATGAACACTCATCACTTTTAGAATCTTTGTAATTGTTCCTCTAGATATTGTTAAATCTACATGTATAAGTTTAAACCAGTTATTTCCAACCTTATTGAGAAGCTACCAGCTCATGATGGGCCTTAAGCATCTCTGCCACTACTGGCTTTTGGATTTGCTAAACTTCTGCTAGCCAACTGACATGCAACGAAACTACTCCAACTCCATTTGAGGTATGTAACTTCTATTCCAAATAACGTGGATTACAACTTACATTTGAAAGTTTGGAAATTCTTAAATTTGTTTGGAAGTGTGTGGCTAGGGGTGTTAGTCCGACGTGAGTCATACATCGTCAATTGATTCAAATGAGAACGGGCCTCTTTCCGATACCACACTAACCACATCTCAATCGAATGAAACTCTAAACATCACCGAACTAACAGAAGCGTCTTCAAATGTAAAGCTATATCAATTGCTGTTATATGCACCTTTTTGGTCATTTTCATTTTTTATGGTTTATTTGTTTTGTAATTCTGAGCTGTAACATTTTAGTGATGTGAGCTTTCATACAATTACTATATTGTGTTATATATAAACGAGTTTATTCAAAACTATTTTTATTGTAGACGGGTCAAAAAGAGAAAGTGGGTATGTTTTGTTCCACTGCTACAGTCTTTATATAGTTTAACTGATATATGTACTTAATGCACATTAACCTTGCCTATACTCCCATATTTCACTGCCTTGCTTCACTTTACAAGTAAAAAAATTTTTTGGGTAAAAGGGATTTTTCACCCTGGTAAAATTACAAGTAAAAAATTTTGAACTGAAATACTAAACAACTATTTGGAGACTCTTTTCGGGAAATAGTGGTTATGTATATGTTATTCGATTTAGAGTAAAATGGTAATATGAACACATCGGACAGGTTGGTTATCAGGGTTTGCATTGGTTAGGCTGACACAGGTAGGGTTTTTTTTTTTTTTTTTTTTTTTTTTTTTTGTTCCTAAATATATTATTAGGTGAAATGGATCATGGCAAAATTTGACTTGCAAACAACTACATTTTCATACTTAAAGGAATAGTAAACGATTTAAATATAAATACAGTTCAATCACATATAATTAAGCATTTAAGATGAACTTGGGAGTACTCTCAGCCCGTTCAACCTCTTTTTCTTAGGCACTATTTCATTTCACCCGTTAGGGACACCCGAAATAACGTGTTTGTAAGTAAATAGGTTGAAATTTACATATACTACCCCTGTTTGCAGCCTAATCTCTGAACCCATGTACTCAGGTATCGGTACTAGCACCCAACTTACCCGCGTTATATGAGATGCATTTCGCAGTCCCGATGGCAGGAGCTGTGCTTACTGCAATTAACACAAGGCTAGATGCTAATAACATAGCAACCATTCTCCGCCATTCTGAAGCGAAGGTCTTTTTCGTGGGCTTTGAGTATGTCCCCATAGCATCTCAAGCGCTACGGTTGCTGGTGGAAAGTGTGAAAGACAACCCATCTGGCCAGCTAGCTATTCCATTGGTCATTGTGATAGATGACATCAACAAGCCCACTGGTTTCCTCCTAGGCAAGTCGGAGTATGAGCAACTCATCCACCATGGAAATCCCCAGTACCCTGGCGAAGAGCTTGAGGACAAGTGGATGCATTTGCGCTTAATTACACATCTGGAACAACCTCTGACCCCAAAGGAGTGGTGTATAGCCACCATGGTGCGATCCTTAGCACAATGAGCTTGATTCAAGGGTGGGAAATGGGTAGCAAAGTAGCGTATCTTTGGTCACTATCAATGTTTCAGTGCACTCTTATTCCATATTATTCAGGAGGTCTGTATATCACTCACTTTTTGATATAAAAACTATCGACAACTGCTGTTTCTGTTTTGATTAATTTAATATTTAAATCATGAGCAACATATTTTGATTATTGCTAGAGAATTGAGTATTGCTAGAGAGTTGTTTCTTTCCCAAACAAAACAATATCAGAATAATATATATATTTAATTGATTTATCTCAGGGGGAAGTTCAAAGTGCTAGATGTGGACTAATTATTGTGTGCTCTTCAATGGTAGCATGATATGCTTGGAGTGCCTTAAATATCATGTAATAGAAGAACTTAACATAAAACAAAAACGGTACATACAAACATTTATATGTTCTTATCCTTTAACTAATACCTTCCACCACCACCACCACCAGCAACAACAACAACAACAACAATAATAGTAATAATTTTTTTCCATATTAAAATTTCAATTAAAATTTATCTTCTAAAAAAATAAATTAACTCTATTTACAAGTCAATTATTGATAATCAAGGATAATTTCCAAAAAAAATTAAAAAAATAAACGATAACTAATAGCTTCCAATGATAATTATAAATCATGCTTGCCTTCCTTAAATATTATTTTTCATAAACGAATACTATCCAAAGAATAATTATAAGTCATGCCCGCCCATCGGGCGGGCTTCGAAAGCTAGTATATATATATATATATATAAAATAGAAAAAGAAAAGAGAAAAACATACGGGCTACCATCCGTTTCTTTTATTTTATTGTTTAAGTCGAAATAGTGTCTTGAAAAAAAATACAAAAAGAGAGTCGTAGTAGTTTAAGTTGAGTCGAGTCCTTTGGCTTAGCAACGCTCATTTTACATGTAATTGACCAAGCGATTGACTTGCCACCCAGTATTCAACTATCTTTACTATTATCCAACAAAACGTGTTATTAATCACAAACCACATTATAAACTCAGTCATACTACACCTTCATAATTTTGATCGTACTTTCACTTCTCGCTCAAAAGAACTCGTCATAAGCTTAGATAGTTTAGTACTCACATAAGTCTAGTTCACAGCCAGCATATGGTGGATGCCAGTCGATCCTATTTTCCCAAAGACCCCTTAATAATTTTTCGGGATAATTCTAGTCAATTGTCCTATTCATTATGAAGCCATTTAAGGAATTTGTAACGTAGACTCTTTATCTCAATTTCCTTGACTCTATATAGAGATATTAATATATTGATTCATTCCAAACACTCACGAGAATGGACTAACATGATAGCAAGTACTAAATCTAAAAACTAACTATAAATGTTGAGGTGTAAGGTGGTACTTATAAAATTTCCATGTGCTCTAATTTAATTGTTTAAACTAGTCAAGGTGTGATGTACATTTGTTACATGTATTAATTTGACTTATAGATTATTACTCCATTAATCGTTAATAGACCCCTTACATTAAGAACTTTACAAATTTAATCATATTCCAATATTTTGAGTCGTAAACTAGTCTACAAATTATGCATGTCCATAGGACAATGTAAATGATCTCCCAGCGTAATACAAATAATAATATGCGAGCATTATATCTGAAAATAAGATTCAAAACATAGTGTACCCTCGTGATTTTCGGGAACGGGACCAAATGG
>LBNU01026246.1:84789-111454 GCA_014162995.1 Artemisia annua | reverse complement strand
AAGAAGACTGGTAAGCCAATCCACATCAATAGAAGTGAAACTGCTGGGTTTGATAAGAAGAAAGTAGAGTGTTTCAACTGTCACAAGTTGGTGCATTTTGCTAGGAAATGCAGGAGACCAAGGAAGCAGGATAACAGATCCACATGGTACAAGCAAAAGAAGGAACCAATTGTGGAGGAACCAAAGGCAATGCTGGTAATTGATGGTGTGAACTATGATTGGAGTTTCATGGCTGATGATGAAGAGGAAAAACCTTCAGATGCTGCTTTTATTGCTACAGAACATGCTCTCATGGCCTTCTCTGACTCTGAGGTACAAAACTTTGAATGTTGTTCTAAAACATGTAGGGCTTCTAGAGAATGTGAAAGGCTAAATGAATCACTAGAAAACCATAGAACAGAGTTGTTTGCTGCTAACTATAATGTTACAAATCTTAGAAGAGGTATATATGTGTTAGAAAAACAACTTGAGCATTATAGAGAAAATGAGACAAAATTTAATGAAGATATGGTTATTCTTAAAAGAGAGTTAGATCATAGCAGTGAATGAGGCATTTAAAGAAGAGCTTGAAAGGATTAGAAAGGTAAATGAGAATGTCAACTTATCTGTTGATACCTTATATTCTCAGTCTAAGTCTATTGATAAAATTTGGGAAGCACAAATCACTAACAAAGCTAAGTCTAGTTTAGGATACAATACAGTTCCTCCACCACTAAGGGGTGTTCCAGCACCCCCTGGCATAGATTTAGCACATACAGGACTAGAAGAGTTTCAGGAACCTATTCTTGAATATGGTCCTCCCAAATTTGTGAATAATGAGAAAGAGGTTAAGCATGAAACTGATGCTTTTGAAAGTGCAAGTGACTCATCTGTAGTAGATGAGAGTGTTAAAAAGAATGAAAAGACTTCTATCCCACAAGTTGTTAATACCATTACAGAGGAACCTAGGAAACAAGTTAATAAGCCTAGACAAACTGTAAGGTATGCTGAGATGTATAGAAACAAGTCATCAACTCCTAGGGGTAACCAGAGGAGTTGGAATCATGTAAAATCTCAACAACTAGGTAGTGAGTTTGTAATGAACAATAAAGCATGTTATATCTGTGGTAGCTTTGAACATTTACATGCAAATTGTAACTATCATGTTGGGAGAAGGGAAGCTTATGGGAAAAAGAGGGTGGATTCAAACAAGTTTCAATACAATTCACACCCTAATACTCACAGCAACATGATCCCAAGAGCAGTTTTGTTGAGAAGTGGACTTAAATCTTTTGCCACTGCTAAAAATGTTAACACTGCTCATCCTAAATCACCTGTTTCAAGTGCAAAACCTAAAACAACTTTTGTTAAATATTTACAAATAGGAAAAAGGACTTTTTATAACAAAAGGGTTCAAAATAACCAACAGTGGGTACCAAAGTCTAAACCAGCAGTTACCACTGCTCAAACAAAAGTTCCCACTGCTAAAGTTGTAAACAAGAACAGGGGTAATTTGGGAAATGCTGTGAAGGCCTCAGCACATTGGGAATGGAAACCTAAAGGAAATATCACAACAAACAATCCCAATGGTGTATCAATGACCTTTGATAGATTTAACTATATTGATACATGAGGCAGATCCAAGTCTATCATGGCTTGGGTCTCCAAAGGAAACTAACTCCTTTATTATATGCGCAGGAACATCCAAGGACAAAAAGATCAGACCCTCTGTCTTTGCCTGAAACTTTCACACCAAAGCTATACAGACAGTGGATGTTCAAGGCACATGACTGACAATAAGTCCTATCTATCCAATTTTGAATATTTTGATGGACAGTCTGTCAGCTTTGGAGGAGGAGTAAATGGTAAAGTTACTGGTAAAGGTGTTATTAAAACTGGTAACTTGGATTTTGAACCTGTGTACTATGTAAAAGAGCTTAAGTATAATCTCTTTAGTGTGTCACAGATGTGTGACAAGAAAAACAATGTCCTTTTTACCGAAGATATGTGTTTTGTTCTCTCTAAGGATTTTAAGATGCCTGATGAAAGTCAGATTCTTCTTAAAATTCCTAGAAAAGGCAACTTCTATAGCTTTGATATGAATAACATTGTTGCTAAAGATGATCATGCTTGCTTTATTGCAAAGGCCACAGTGGATGAATCCATGCTATGGCATAGAAGACTTGGTCATATTAATTTCAAAACCATAAATAAGATTGTCAAAGATGGTTTGGTGAGAGGTTTGCCTCAGAAAAGGTTTGAAAATGATCAAACCTGTGTTGCTTGTCTTAAGGGCAAACAACACAGAGCTTCTTGCAGGTCAAAATTGGTTAACTCTATTGCTCACTCACTTCAAATGTTACATATGGATTTGTTTGGTCCTACATCTGTAAGTAGCATAAATCTTAAGAGATATTGTCTTGTTGTAACTGATGATTTTAGTAGGTTCACATGGGTTTTCTTTCTTAGAACTAAGGATGAGACAACTGGCATCCTTAAGACCTTTATAACTGAAGTAGAAAACCAAAATGATATGAAAGTTAAAATCATTAGGTGTGAAAATGGGACAAAATTTAAGAATAGAGTTATGGATGAATTTTGCAGAGAGAAAGGTATTAAAAGAGAATTTAGTGTAGCTAGAACTACTCAACAAAATGGTGTAGCTGAGAGGAGAAATAGGACACTAGTAGAGGCTGCTAGAACCATGTTGGCAGATTCAAAATTGCCAATGACCTTTTGGGCTGAAGCAGTTAACACTGCTTGTTATGTGCAAAACAGGGTTTTAGTAGTAAAAACAAAGAACAAGACACCTTATGAGTTATTTAGAGGTATACCACCTATCCCAGGCTTCATGAGACCATTTGGATGTCATGTCACTATTCTCAATACCATAGATCATCTGGGTAAATTTGATGAAAAAGCAGATGAAGGGTATTTTGTTGGGTATTCTATGGTTAGTAAAGCTTTTAGGGTATTCAATTTAAGGACCCAAAAGGTTGAAGAAAATCTGCATGTTGAGTTCCTAGAAAACAAAGTGAATGTAAAAGGAACTGGTCCAGAAAGGCTGTTTGATCTTGATACTCTAACCCATACCATGAACTATGTGCCTATCTCTAAAGGTACATCTACTAATGATTTTGCAGGTATAGAAGAGTTTGTTGATGATGATGAACCAAGCATGGATCAACAAGATGATCAAGATGAATTCATTTTGCCTATTTGGGACTATGCAGATTATGATGATGTTGCAAAGACCGGAGATGCTCAAACTTCTAAAGCAACAAATGTGAACACTGGAAATAATGAAAGCAGTGGAAATTTAGATTCCACTACTAGGCCAAAAGATTCCACTGCCAGACCAGAAGTTGCAAAGAATGTTGAAAGCAGTGGAAATACTAATTCCACTGCTAGGCCAGAAGTTCCCACTGCTACATCTGAAGTGGAAAATTCAACTCCAGTTACACAGGAAGCTCAAGCCAGTGATTTTGAAATATCAAATATGCCTACTGAGATTGAAATTCCTCAAACTCCCCATACCACAGTTCATAAATCACATCCTCTTGAAAATGTGATAGGGGATGTAAACTCACCTGTGAAGACTAGAAGACAATCAAAGATGGTTGACATTCCTGGATTTATCAGTGAAATTTATGAATCTAAGAATCATGAAGGCAAAAATGAATGTCTGTTCATGTGTTTTCTGTCTCAAATGGAACCAAAGAATGTATTCAAGGCACTTGAAGATGAAAGCTGGGTGGAAGCAATGCAAGAAGAGTTGCTTCAGTTCAAAATTCAGAAGGTTTGGGTGCTTTGTGATTTACCTAAAGGCATGAAAGTAATTGGTACCAAATGGGTGTTTAGAAACAAGAGAGATGAAAGAGGAATTGTCATAAGAAACAAGGCTAGGCTTGTAGCATAAGGATACACTCAGGAGGAGGGTATTGATTATGAAGAGGTGTTTGCCCCAGTTGCAAAAATAGAAGCAATTAAACTTTTTCTAGCCTATGAATCCTTTATGGGCTTCACAGTCTATCAAATGGATGTAAAATGTGCTTTTCTATATGGGCAAATTGATGAGGAGGTATATGTTTCACAACCTCCAGGCTTTGAAGACCCTGAACATCCTAACAAAGTATACAGGGTAGGCATTGTATGGATTGCATCAGGCACCAAGGAAGTGGTATGAAACCCTAGCTACTTATCTTTTGGATAATGGGTTTCATAGAGGAAGAATTGATCAAACTTTGTTCATCAAGAAAGACAAAAATGATATCTTGATGGTTCAAGTATATGTCGATGATATTATTTTTGGCTCAACAAAGCCAGAGATGTGCAAAGATTTTGAGAAGCTTATGAAAGATGAGTTCAAGATGAGTTCTATGGGTGAACTCACATTCTTTTTGGGAATTCAAGTACAACAAAGGCCACATGGAATCTTCATTAATCAAGACAAGTATGTGGCTGAGATACTTAGGAAGTTCAAATTCACTGATGCAAAGTCCTCTAGCTCACCTGCAGACAGAGGTACACATATGCTTCTAAAAGAAAACAGTGGAGAAGCAGTTGATGTACATATGTACAGATCTATGATTGGTTCTTTGATGTATCTCACTTCATCAAGGCCAGACATTATGTTTGCAGTATGTGCTTGTGCAAGGTTTCAGGTCACTCCCAAAGAATCACACTTGACTTCAGTGAAGAAGATTTTCAAATATCTTAAAGCATATCCTCATTTGGGATTATGGTACCCTAGAGAATCTCCTATGGAATTGGTTACCTACTCAGATAGTGATTATGCTGGAGCTAGCTTGGATAGAAAATCTACAACAGGTGGATGCCAATTTCTTGGATGTAGATTGGTGTCCTGGCAGTGCAAGAAACAAACTATGGTGGCAACTTCATTAACTGAGGCAGAGTATGTGGCTGCTGCAAGTTGTTGTGCTCAAGTTCTATGGCTTCAAAATCAACTTTTGGACTATGGGTACAATTTCATGAATACCATCATTTATATTGACAATAGTAGTACCATATGCATAATTAAGAATCCAGTTCAACACACAAAGACTAAACATATTGAAATTAGACATCATTTTATAAGAGATTGTTATGAGAAAAGGCTAATTCAAGTTGTCAAAATCCATATTGATGATAACTATGCTGATCTATTAACAAAAGGTCTGGATGTGGGTAGATTTCAGTACTTGGTAACAGGTATTGGAATGCTAAATCCATAAAATTTTTGTATCTAATGGTCTTTGGTGTTAAGGGGAGGTTCTTGGTACTAAAATTGTTGTATATGTTTGTATAAGTTTGTGATTGTATATGTTTTGCTTGTATTTTGTTTGTCCACTAACTTTTATGCAGAGACTAAGGCAAACAGTGGAAACAAAATGGCAAGCAGTGGTAAATATTACTCTCACAGTGGAAAAAGGAAAACAGAGAAACTACAATTATTTCTATCAAAAGAAAAGTTTCATTGATTCAAAGGAGAGTACATTCAAACACCATCAAAACACAAAAATAAAACCTAAAACAACCTACATCCCTACACCCTACACAAGCTACTCCATTGGCTTCTTGCCCTTGCCTTGATAGTTGTGCTTGTTCTTCAATGCACTCTTCCTTTTGTTCTCAAAGGTTGACTGCATTCTAGGACAAGCAAGCCTAAGCACTTGTAGAGGAGGCCTTGGTAGTCTCTCAGGCCTTTCAGGAATGGAGATTTGCTTCATGTTGGAGAGAGCTTGGTCAGAGCCCTTGGCAACTCCTTTGCCAAGGAATAGGACTCATCATTATCTGAATCATCAGAAGAGCTGGAGTAGAACTCAAGAGATGGAGCAGGCTTAGCAACAGGTGCAGGTTGGGCAACAGGTACTGGCTTGGCAACAGGCTCAGCAGCAGCCTTCTTTGTTGGCTTCTTGGATGTGGAGGCTGAAGCACAGGGTGGAAAGTAACTTGCCCACCCTGATGCCTCTGAAGATGACTCAGAGGACATCAATATCTCTGTGTCTGAATCAGAAGTGAGGTCAATGATGATAGGATGTTTGCTCATGGTGATTTTTAGGGTTTTTGTGCAAGATATGATGTGTTTTGGTGAAGATATGGAGAGCCGAGTCCCTTTATATAGGCAATGTCAACTAAAAGGTCTCATTAATTGAGATATTTACTTTCACCTATTTGGGTAGGTTGAAAAGTAAATATAGATATTATCGGGTTGACTTTGGAAGATATTTGTGAATAGTGGCTTGGTTACAAGTAACTTTGGTTAAGAACAAGTTTGGTTATGATTATTTTTTTTGTATTATACTAACACTTGCAGGTACATAACCAATCTTTGCTGGGAGTTGATCATAAAAGGTGTATAACTGAGATACACAACAAATGGTTATTGATTCACCATGTCTAACCCACATAAGAATAAACTAGTCCAGAGCAAACGGCTACTGGTAAAGACTTAACAAATCCGTTTATGGTTGATAGTTTACCAAAAACTATATGGTTATCAACTCACCATATTCTTTATGATTAAGAGTTGGCTAGTCCATAGCAAACGGCTCATGGTAAAGACATATCAAATCCGTTAATAGCTGGTAGTTTGCTAAAAACTATGTAGAAAGCAGTTTAATTTTTATATATTCATTTTACCACTGCTTTTGAAAATTTTGTGAAAAATTCCCACTGCTAGTTCACAGTTACCACTGCCAGTGTTATTCTTACCATTGTTGAACTAGCCGTTACAACTATTGTGACAGTAACAAACTTTTTACTAGCCGTTGAGAGTAACTGCTTTCCATATTAATAGGGTAAATTTTTTAGAAGATTATCTACTTTCCTAATTATATTTATTCTCTTAAAGATAAATATTTTCCATAGATAATTCTTTCTTGCGCATAACTCTCAAACCCTAGCAATATATATATTTTTCTCTCAATTGGCGAGTTTATTATTCAATTCATACTAACACAACTGATTTTTCATCAAAAGATACTATGGCATCAATCACCTTTGCAGTTGAGCACAACCAAGTGGCTAATTTGGAAAAGTCAAACGACAAGAGTGATCCTCTTTTTCATCAGATTGTGGATTTTCTAAACACTACTCATGTGAGGTATGCTTTACTTCTTAATCCTACAATCTATATCTCTCAAATCAAGCAGTTTTGGAACTCTGTTGAGTCCATAACCATTGAAGATGGAGATACACATGAATCTGTGGATGCTCTTAGAGCCACAGTGGACGGGGTAACTATTGATGTTACCGAGTCATCCTTGAGGAGAATTCTCCAATTGGATGATCTCAATGGTATCATCACATTACCTATGCCAGAAATTTGGGAAAGTCTTTCATCCATGGGGTACAATACCGCTGACAAAAGGGCTACTTTCAAAAAGAGTGGTTTTTGTCCTCATTGGAGATTTTTGATTCATACTCTATTACATTGCCTTAGTCCTAAGAAAACATCTTATGAACAATTTAGTTCACCAATGGCTTACCCTTTAGTTTGTCTAGCTAAAGATAGGATTTTTAATTGGTCTAAATATATTTTTACAAGTATGCAAGGCAATGTAAAGAGTTCAACAAAATTTTTGATGTATCCAAGGTTTGTGCAAGCTGTGTTAAATGAATTTCAACTGCAACCCCATAAAAGAGTTTACAAAATCCGTTGCCTTAAGCCCAAAGTTTTTAAAAATATGGATAAGGTTGGCAATTGGGTTTTTACACCACTTTTTCCTCAAATGCTTGCAAGAATTGCACAGGTACAGGGTGAAGATGCAACAATCCCAGTTGTATCTCAAAACACACCCACAATAACTGTTCCATCTATTGATTATACTCCACCAGTTACTCATACCTATGAGAGGAGGCAAAAACAACCATCTCCTCTCATCACAACACAGCATGTTCTTGATCCTTTTGGTGTTGGAACAAGCAGTTGTGGTTCTAGGCTTCAACCTAGCCCTGCTAGGGAGGAATCTGAACCTTTGCCCTATGATTCACCTCTCCCAACAGGTAACACAGTTGGAAGTGTTGAGGGCAGTGAGCAACCAATGGAATTGATGGAACTTTGTACCAAATTAGAAAAGCAGGTTGAATCTCTAAAGCTGGACTTGGCACAAGTAAAGGAGCAGCATGGCAAGGATGTTACCAATTTGCAACAAGAGGTTCAAGCTTTGAAGGATGAGTTGGAGGGGTTAAAGCAAAAGAAAAGAACTACCAAGATGGTGATTTCATCTTCATCCTCACCCAGTGATGCTTTCTTTGAATATTTTGGGAATTCTCCCAAACAGGGGAGGAAAACAGATGCTGAAACCAAGGGGAGGAGAATTGATTTTAGAGAAGAAGATGATTCTGATGCTGATTTTGATTTTGGAGTTAAAGATTTGGCATTTGAGCAAATGGATGATACTGAAGAGCAAGAATTTCCTCTACAGCAGCAACTTGATACAGATCAACCAGGGCAAAAAGATTCCACTGCTACTACAAATATTTCCACTGCAGACCCAATTTCCACTGCAGAGCAAATGGTTCCCACTGCTGGACATAACATTACCACTGCAGAGAAAGAACTTGAAAAGATAAAGAAAGACAAAGGTAAAGCAGTATTGCAGAGTGAAGAGCAACCAAAAAAGAAGGTTAAAAAGAGAGTACAAGCTCAAGTTGACTATGATGCTGAAGTTGCTAGAAAGCTAAGAGAAGATGAAGTTGCAAACAAAAACAGATTGGATGAAATGGAGATTACAGACTTCATGGAGGCTAAAAGATTGGACAGAATGGAAACTACTGATCCTATGGATCTAAATCCAAATTCCACTGTTCCACCTACAATTTTGAGAGAGAAGACTCCAGAATTCACATATGTACCTAAAGATGAAGAAGTTGAATTCTTGGTTAAAANCTAGAAAGCTAAGAGAAGATGAAGTTGCAAACAAAAACAGATTGGATGAAATGGAGATTACAGACTTCATGGAGGCTAAAAGATTGGACAGAATGGAAACTACTGATCCTATGGATCTAAATCCAAATTCCACTGTTCCACCTACAATTTTGAGAGAGAAGACTCCAGAATTCACATATGTACCTAAAGATGAAGAAGTTGAATTCTTGGTTAAAAATGATCCAGTAATCAAGAAGAAAGCAATTGACCTTGTTGCAGATAAGACCTTAACTGAGGAACAAAGAACAGATCAGTTGAAGGATTTGATTGAGATGAAGAATAGACAAGCACTTCAAGAAGCAATTGGTTCAGTCAGAAAGGGTCAAAAGAAATCAAGGCAACCTACTAAGGCACAAGTTATTTCATGGATGAAGACTTACTGTTGTCATGTTGGTGGCTGGAAAATGCATAAATTCAAAGGGATTACCCATGATCAGGTTGAAGGTGTCTACTACTGAGTTAAAAGGCAAGATCTTGACTTTATTCCTATGAACTTTGAAGAAGAAGAAAGAAGATTTCCTCACCTGAAGAGAAAGGCAAAAGATAATGAACCTCAGACTCAAAAGAAAACAAGATTTGTTGAAGAACAGAAGGTTCAGTCTGAGAAATACACAGAAGAATAGCTGACTGGTATGATCTTAATTGAAGAAGAATTTTTATCCAGACCCACTGCAAGTTAGACATCCTATCATTGATTGGGAAGTTTACACTGCTAGCAACTTTGCTCCAACATGGAAAATTACAAGACTAGGTGGTGAGACTTCATCATTCATTCAGTTTGAAGAACTTATCAAAGCATGTGACAGAGATGATCTTGATGCATTGTGGAGATTAGTTCAAGAAAGATTTGATGCTGGAAGTCTTAAAGATGTGAAGGAAATGCAGTTGTGGGTTGATCTAAGAAGGCTCTATGAATCAGATGTTAATGATAACTTTTGGAAGTTTGAAGCTATAGGTGTGGAAACTACATGGATTTATTATGACTCATGTGAAGTTCATCATGTTTCTACAAAAGCTGGAGTGGATGCTTTTATGTTTGCTGAGAAAGAATACCCACTTAGAGCTGGAACTCTCACTTCAATGTTGTCAACACAAATAAGAGTTCATGAAGATACTGAGAAGGTAAGAGCATTGATAAAAAGGATTCAAGAACAATGTTCAAGAGCTATTCAAGCATTAAGAAGAAAGTGAAGTGTTTGGAAGAATTCCCCAAATCCTAAGAGATGATGCGAATTGAAGAAACTTATTGATTTGCAGAGAAATCATAAGTTTAGGGGAGGATTGTTGGGAATAAAGCTAACAGTTACCACTGATAAGCTTGTGAAAGACACTGCTGAAGAATGCACTAGCAGTGGAAACACATTACCACTGCTAGTACATATTATTACCACTGCTATTAGGATAACTGTAATGTATTCGTATGTGGATAAGTATAGAAAAGATCTTGTGTATATTCTATTATGATAGCTTTATATTTATCTTGTAAAGGACTCCTTGTGCTATAAAAGGAGGTCCTAGGTCATTGTTCTATGTACGTATCAACCCTAGAAAGCTTCAAGGTGTAACCCTAGTGATAAGCAAGATCACTCGTATTATTATCAATAATATTGAAGCTTTGTGTTAAACTTATAACTATTCTCACTTACATTACATCATACAATTCATATTCTAAGTATTGTTAAGTATATTCCGCGTGCTTAATAATATAACTCAAAGTATCACTCTAACACAAGGTGTGTGTTTAGATCCTACAGTATGAACTATAAAATGAAATTTTAATAGTTAGTATGCTTCAGCTCATGTAATTTTATGATATTAAAATGGGTCCTGCTAAACAACTTCTTTTTGACTAATGTTTACGTAAAATTTTTAGGGTACCTTCACCACAACTTCATGGCGTGGAACTAAAGTTACAGTTAAAAAGATTGGAGATGAGTTTTTCACCGATAATGATAAAGTGCGGGTTGCTCAATTAAATAAGAACCATGTAAGCTAAATTTTTTTACTGAAAGTGCTATGTATAATAATTATAATAACCCTATGATAGTGGCTTGTGCTATTACACCCGAAAACCGTCGACGTATTATTTTATATGAAAAATAGTTAAGGTATAAGTTTTTGTGTAAGTGTGCAAAGATATAACAAGTTATGTGGCCAAGATAGGAAAAAAAAACTTGAGGGACAAAAATTATCATTAGGCTAAACTTATTTTGATAATTATCCTTTCCTTGGATAATTCTACAAGACTACAAAAAATATATACAGAGGGTGTTTGCTAGGTCGGTTTTACAGGAAGAAAAAGAAGAGGGAAAAAGACTACTTGGTGCTTGTGTGTATTTGATCAAGATTAAGGTGTAAACTCAAGCTATAGAGAATCCTTTATCCCAAAACCCATCACAAGAGAGTAAGTTGTTAATTTTAATTAGGGTTCTTGATAGAAATATGAGTAAAAGATTAAAGGTTGTTAATTTCTAATGTTATCATTCAATTAGTCACTAATTAGGGCTAATTTCATTATAGGAATCAAATAAGGAACAAGTAGCAATCCAAGTAGAAACTAAATTGGTGAAATTGATGTAAGTATTATAGCTAAACTTGTTTATGTAATCATAATTTTATTTTTAGAATTATGATGTATAATGTTTATGGAGCTTGTTGTAATGAAAGTGGCTATCCAATGCTAGTTAAATGTAATGTTAGCATATTGTTTATGCTTGATTAAGGTATGTATAATTATTATGAATTTGCTCCTAATGATGTTATGGCTAGTGTACCCCACTAGTTGTGACCATGTTTAATGATAGTTTATGCTATGTGCTTACTAAGCGTTTTGCTTATATGTTAAATTAATGTTGTTTTATATGTGTTGGAGAATCTAGTAAAGGTAAGGAAATGGAGTAGGATGATCCCTTCATGTTTATAGCTTTTGGATTCGGTAAGTAGAAGACTCCGTCTTTTGGACCAAGCTTTTTGGAAGTTGGAAGCCCCCAAGTGTCTTTTGGTTTTGATATAACTTTGGTCTAAAATTGGTCATTTTGGTTGTTTATGGTCTTTGTCCAAGTTTATGTTAAATCTTGGATCTTGTAATTGTGAAAGATGTAGGATGTAAATTAGTTATGGTATTAAGGTGTGTTTGGCAATTAGCCACTTCTACCCATTTTGGAATACTACGGGTCATGAGATTTTATAGACATATTTGGAATGTTTTAGTAATGTTAAGTTATTTTGTTTCATGCTTTAGTTAAGTGAGTAAGTAAGATGTTTAAGTGATTTATAAAATGGGTCAAATGGGGCATTATATATATATTTCGCCCATTTTATGTAAATCATGCATCCGTATTATGCAAATGCCAAAAGTTTACATTTCTATAAAATATATGATGTTATAGGGAATTCTGGAAACTTTCACAAATTTTCGAGTTTGTGAAGTTGGCTTTCCGGAAAAAGATTTTGAAAAGGATCCGGGTTAGCAGACCCGAAATGGCCGCATGCTGTGGAAAATGGCCGCAGGCTGTGAAGACGGCCGCAGGCTGTGGAGGACGACCGCAGGCTATATTAGGCCCCAAGGGCAAATGGCCACAGGCTAAGGCACACAGCCGCAGACAAAACCATTTAGCCGCAGTCTATATTGGTTAGCCACCGGCTATCGTATCTGTTGTCACTTTTGGGTTTTTGTTTCTTGGTTTATTGTGTATAAATTAAACCGTAAGTCGTTAGGAGTCGTACCACCCGTCATTTTGAAGGTAATTGAATCTAGTTTCATTTAAAAATACTATCAAGAATTGTTTTGGAATAGATTTTTGTTAGATTATTAAAAAGTAACCGAACGTCGCTTTAATTTAAGTCGTTTATGTTCAAAAGTTTTAAATTTTTGGTCAAATCATTAATGTGGCGTAACAACTTGGTATCATAGCCTTGGTCTAAGAGATTTAGGATTTCATCGTAGGATTTCCGAGACTTAGACTTTGTTTTGATGCGCTTAGTAATAGTGTTTGACGTATGTGTATTGTTTTAAGGATTTTGAAGTCACATGTGTTAAGTATTTTTATGACTATGCCTGGCCACCGTAGTGATAATAATATGCTACACATGTGAAGTTGAAATCATTAAGACTATACATATGCTAAAAACTTAGGTAAGTAAGATGTAAGGATATTATTATGTCATCCATGCATCGATTATAGATATGATTATGTTTGATAGATTGAATTGCTAAATTTCAGTAAGAAGAAAAGATGGATGACATTCTTCACAAAGAAATCGAGAAAGCCTCAGCTTCTAAACGTGCCAAATCTTCGGCAAGTAAAGTGGCTAATGATGATAAGGGTGATGATAGTTTTTCTTCTTCTAGTTCCGGGAGTCCTAATCTTGAAGGATTCTCAGAAGAACAAACAAAAGATTTCGATATGATTTTAAGAAAAAGGATGGGAAAGGCAATTAAACGATCTATGCCCTATTATGTCAAGAAAACCACGCAAAATATTCAGAAGTTAATGCATAAAGAATTTGAGGAACTCAAGGGGTTAGGTGGGTTTGAGTAGGGTACTAAGAACGATAAGGCTACTTACCGCGACTTCATAGCTTGTGATGTACCAAAGTTTATGGGAAAACTTAATCCGATCGTTAGCACTGGTGGCTTACTGCCGTAGAAGGTGCTTTCCGTACGAGTGCTTGTGAAGAAAAGAAGAAGGTTATATATGCGTCAAATTATCTTCGTGATAGTGCTAAGACTTGGTGGGAAGGAAAAGTTTGTGAGAAGGGTGAAGCTTGGGCCGAGACATGTTCATGGAAGGAGTTTAAGGAGTTGTTTAATGTAGAATATGCACCGGCTGAAGAAGTCGATAAAATCCGAGAAGAATTCCAGTCTCTTACTCAGACTCACGAGACCGTGAATGAATTGTGGAAGAAGTTCAATGACATGATTCCTTATTGTCCTGAGTATCACGGTAATGAAAAGCTTAAGGTTGATAAATTTTAAAGAATGCTCAAAGATGATATTCGTGAAGTAATCTCGCCTTTCAAATGCACTACTTTAGAAGACCTTCTAAGTAGAGCTCGTATAAGGCAAGCGAATATTGCACGAAAGAAGAATAAAGAAGTAAAGGAACCAAAGAGAAAACAGGAGTTTGGTGATAGGGATAGTAAGAGGGTTAAGTATAATCAAGGTAAGAAAGAGTGGCGGAAGTCAAACCAAGATACAGTGCAAGAAATGCCATAAATTTCATCTTGGGGAGTGTAGACTTAATATGCCAGGTTGCTACAAATGTGGTGCTCTAGATCATCTTAGTAGGAATTGTACAAAATCGATGATTGTATGTTACTTACGAATGTAATCAGTTGGGACACAGATTGAATGAATGTCCAAATCCAAAAGTAATTGAAGTAAGGTAGTTGAAGACCGTTAAAGAAGAAAAAGTTGAAGTTCCAAAGCCAAAAGCCCGTGTTTATCAAATGACTGCTGAAGAGGCGAGGTCGATTCCTGATGTTGTCACAGGTATAATTCTCGTCAATTCCTTGCCTGCTCACGTCTTGTATGATTCAGGTGCGAGTGTGTCGTTCATATCTTATAGTATTAGCGAGAAGTTATCCACTCCACTAAATAAACTCCCAAAACCCTTTGAAGTCGAAATAGCAGATAGTAAAGTTGTGGTTGTATCTAAAGTATATTGTGATGTAGAGATAGAAATCGATTTTAGCGTTTTTAATATTGACTTAATTCCTATAATGCTCGGGAAGTTTGATATTGTTATTGGAATGGATTGGTTCGGTAAGTATAATGCTGCCATCTTATTTAGCCAAAAGATTATTCGGATCTTAAATCCTAGCGGTCGTGAAATTACCATATACGGCGAAAAGAGAAAGGGTGATTTAATGTTATGTTCCGTAATGAAGGCTAGGAGATATTTGTCACGTGGGTGTTATCCATTCTTGGCGCACGTGATATATACAACTATTAAAAGGAAAAATATTGAAAATGTTCCAATAGTGAATGAATTCGTTGATGTCTTTCCGGAAGATTTGCAGGGTATTCCATCCGATAGGCAAGTTGAATTTCGTATCAATTTAATTCCTGGTGCTACTCCCATCGCTAAAACTCCTTACCATCTGGCTCCGTCCGAAATGAAAGAATTAATGAGCCAACTACAAGAGTTACTCGACAAGGGTTTTATCCGCCCTAGTAGCTCACCGTGGGAGAGCTCCGATTTTGTTCGTTAAAAGAAAGACGATAGTATGGGGATGTGCATTGATTACCGTGAATTGAACAAAGTTACGATGAAAAATGTGTACCCATTACCAAGAATCGATGATCTCTTTGATCAGCTTCAAGGTACGAGGTGGTTTTCAAAGATTGATCTCCATTGAAGGTTCGAGAAGAAGACATTCCTAAGACGGCTTTTAGTACCCGTTATGGACATTATGAGTTTACGGTTATGCCCTTTGGTCTCACAAACGCGCCTGCAGTTTTCATGGATCTCATGAACTGTGTATGTAGACCGATGTTGGATAAATCCATCATAGTGTTCATTGATGATATCCTTATCTATTCTAAGAGCAAGGAAGAACATGAAGTGCATCTTCGGAAAATTCTTAGAATGTTAAGAAAGGAAAGATTGTATGCCAAGTTCTCAAAATGTGAATTTTGGTTACAAGAAGTTCAGTTCCTCGGTCATGTTATTAATCCCGATGGTATTAACGTTGACCCATCAAAGGTTGAGGTCGTGATGAATTGGCAAGCACCAAAGAACGTTGGTGAAATTCAAAGTTTTCTTGGACTCGCGGGGTATTATCGACGGTTCATTCAAGACTTCTCCAAAATTGCATCTTCATTAACTGAACTCACCAATGTAACACCCCCAAAATCTGATACAGCGGAAGACTATTCAAGCTTTCGGGGTGCTACGGGGATTGGTATCCAACACATGTCATAAAAGAACGAGATAAAGTAAACATAAGTAAAACACAACCAAAAGGGGTTTTGAGTTTACATTCATCCCAAATTTATCCAAAGTAAGGCCCAAAAGTAATAAACGTAGGTCCACAAATACATATCAGAGTTTTAGAAAAATAGATCCGTAGACCGCATTGCCAAGCCAAGCCTCCAATCTAAGCATCCAAAATCATAACTTAATTACCTGAGAAAACATGCTAAAAGTCAACTTTCGCTGGTGAGATCATAGGTTTATATTCATAGTTAAATCAAGTGGACATATACGCAAAACGCTTGCTAGCTAGACTAGGCCTTGCGGATAACCTCCGCATATCAAAACCCTATAGGGGCACCCTATGGGCCACAAAGTCCCATAGGGCCTATAGGTGACCAATTCTCACGGATAACCTCCGTATCAAAACCCTATAGGTGCACACTATAATCCAACCACATAATCCTCAACAAACCATTCTCTTCATCTAACCATATCTAGTTCACACGCGATAACAAGATTCACTATGTGACTAGGGTTGATGTAACTTCCATTATCATCTAACCATATCTAGTCCACACGCGATAACAATATTCACTATGTGACTAGGGTTGATGTAACTTCCTATATCATCTAACCATATCTAGTCCACACGCGATAACAATATTCACTATGTGGCTAAGGTTGATGTAACATACCTAGTTCTATAAGCATAACAAGTTTTAAATAAAAGCGATAATAGTCCACATAAAATAATTTGCACGTTTCTCACCCCAAGTATTGAAAACAAAGTTCAAGAGTAAAAGTGGGGCTATGACTCACCTCAAGTCCAGCAAACAACATAAATACCAATAGAAGCAATGAAAGTATCAACTTTCTGGCAATGGCGACTACTGACTCGGCACTACCTAATAATAATATCAATACGCCTCAGCATAAATCTCAAATAAATATTTCCCAAATCCTGAACATATTCCATTTCCGTTTTCAAAACCTCTTTCTCATATTCGTTTTAGTGTTTGGTATCCTTGTGTGTGTGTGCCGTGTCAACTTAACCAAACTCGAGTGAACTCACACTTCCCGAAAAACTCCACCAAATAAAACCACAAAAATCTACGCGACAAGTTCTTATGGTCTACTAAGTCATCAAATAAAATTGTCGAAGCTTATTGAACTAGTCACCTCAATAAACTTTACAATGTATCCATCTCATTTATTCCTCCAAAACTACATCACCACCTAAGGGTCGTAAGATATGTCATCCATTATTAAATCTCTCCAACATACTCAACGAGTAGCATTTGTGGCACTTCTAGTTTTGCGTGCCCTCGAAACATTTGGTAACTCATTTATTATAAAACTTCTGTTTTAATTATTAGTGTTGTTTACGATGAAAACCAACAAGTAAATTACTTGTTATTATTTATTTCTCTATGTGAAAACTCTTATTATTATTATTTTGCTTTTCTATTTCATATTGATATATTTTCAAGTTCTCGTTGTTTTCAAATTGAGTTACCATTTGTTTCGAGTCACAAGTCCGTGTCATTACTTCTCGACTTTTCTCAATCTCACAAGTCATATACAAAATGAAATCTAATATTCATGTCACGGCGTTGTCGAAGTAGCCGTTGACTAGAAAGTCAAGACAACTCCGACGTTGCACAATCTCACCACATAACAATGTCCGCCTCAACATCAAATCAAGCTTCAAGTTCCCTTTTTACAACCCCAACCTCACGAGGCCGTCTACGGCTCTCGTCTAACCTAAACTCCGTCAATCTAATCCGTCACACAAACGGTTCCCATAGCACCACAATATGCTATCCCATCGTCTCAACAATTAATCCATATCAATCTCATAACACAACCAATATGGTCGAGACTTTCGTCTCGGCTCCCCTTTCCTCTCGTCCAAAAAACCACGACAACAACACCAATATAACAACAAGAATTGTTAACAAAACAATAATAACAATTAAGAGTGGCCAATGATATGGGCACAAGGACCATTGCCGAGACCTTAGGGTCTCGGCTGGTTACCATTTCGACCAAAACTCACGGCCAGAGGGCCTGGTGAGTTCCTTGGAGTTCTCAGCCAACAACAAACATACTCAAAAGCTTCCAAACTTGTATCCAAACATTACCATATCATCAAGAAGTGACCATGAGCTAACCAAAAGTGTTAAACAAAACTAAAAAAAACATCAAAACCCATCAACTCGTAGGTCTAACCCACGACTTGAACACAAACACCCACAAGAACGAGAACATCAACAAGGCAATAACGAGAACAACAACAACAAGAAAGAAATCACGTGAGCTTGAGCTCACGTGTACCAGACTTGACACACAACACGAGACACGGATACCAAACCTAGGTCTATTTTCAAAAATCTTAAAACCCATCTCGAATAACCCGTAATAAAAAGAATAACCACGAGTTTGACTCGTGACAAAGTCAACTCGCGCATCAAAACGCGTTTTCTTACCCTTCTTCACTTGATCTACAAGTTTAAAGTGTTAAATGTGGTGGTGGTGGCTGTTCTTGACAGCGGCAGTGAATACAAGTGATGGTGGTTTGTGTTAGAGGCGCGTGTGGCAAGGATCTATAACAAGGGAGTCATAAGGTGGTGAATGGTGGTGTTGGTGTAGTATCACAGTGGGTGGTGATGGGTTGCAGGTGGGTTGCCGGCGGCTGAAATGGAGAAGAGAGGGAGAGAGGATGAAGAAGATGATATTATGAGTGGGAGGGTTAGGGTTAGGGATATTATATATCCGAAAATTGCAATTAGGTCCCTCCCTTTTACATATTTTCAATTAGGGTGCTAAAACAAGGACTTGCGGTGCTATAATTTAATAAACTCTCCCGAACATGCTTACTTTTAATCACGAAGAATAGCAAACGTCGCCAACATTAACTTTATTCACCGCCATTCACTTTAATTACGTTTTTCCATCAAATTTGATAATAAGTACGTTTGTAAAAATAAAATGTGACCGTTTCTTATTAAATCCTGACTTTTCACTTCCCGCGCTCATATTTATTATCAAAAGTCCTCGACACTTGTCATTATCTTTAAATATGTTTTTCCACGGAAGAATTTATAAATACATCATAACCGTTAATCAAAAATCTCAAATTATTAGGTTATCCTAGTGCTGAAGTCAACGTAGTGCCTAATTATCGCAACCAAACACATAATATTCCACATAAATAATCAACGATACGGATTACATCGCACAAAATCAATCACCAATTCCCATAATTTCTGAAAACCGTTTCAATAAAATTAACGATTCATTTTAAACAATAAAACGACTTTCAAATCCGGTTTTCAAATTTACCAATTGTCACAACCAAGAAGAATGTTCCTTTTTTGTGGGGTGAGAAACAAGAAGAAGATTTTCGTACCTTACGAAAGAGGTTATGTGAAGCACCGACCCTAGTGTTACCGAAAGGAACCGAAGACATGGTAGTCTATAGTGACGCATCTTACTCCGGTCTTGGATGTGTTCTCATGGAAAGGGGTAAAGTGATTGCTTACGCTTCAACACAACTGAAGAAGCATGAGAAGAAATACCCGACTCATGATCTTGAATTTGCAGCCATAGTCTTTGATTTGAAGATTTGGAGGCATTATTTTTATGGTGTGAAGTTCGTAATTTACACCGATCATAGAAGCCTTCAGTATTTTCTTAAGAAGAAGGATCCGAACATGAGGCAACGTAGGTGTTTAGATTTGCTGAAGGATTATGATTGTGAAATTCGCTACCACCCCAATAAGGCGAACATCGTGGCGGATGCGCTAAGTCATAAGGGACGAAGTAAAGTTACACAGATTCACTCATTACGGATGATTGTCACATTCGATATTTTCGACAAAATTAAATTGGCTCAAGAGGAAGCATTGAAAGAAGAGAATCGAGAAAAAGAACGTATCACCTCTCTCATTCTTCATCTTGAAGAAGACAGCGGAGGGATTAAGACACAGTATGGAAGAGTTTACATTCCTTTTCGAAGCAACATCAAGGAATTACTCTTGGAAGAAGCCCATAAAGTATTCTATTCATCCGGGAGCTACAAAAATGTACCTTGATTTAAAAAGAAACTATTGGTGGCCGGGTATGAAAAGAGATTGCGTGAAGTATGTGGAAAGATGTTTAACTTGCTTGAAGGTGAAAGCCGAACACCAAAAGCCCTACAGGAAAGTCCAACCCTTAGATATTCCGGTTTGGAAGTGGGAGAAGATTACCATGGACTTCATTACAAAATTGCCAAGAACGAAAAAGAAAAACGATACAATTTGGGTTATAGTAGATCGCTTAACAAAGAGTGTACACTTCTTCCCGGTCAGGGAGAATATGCCTGTTCATAACCTAGCAAAGATTTATGTCAACGAGATAGTCGCGCGTCATGGAGTACCCATTTCTATAGTCTCCAATAGAGACGGGCGTTTCACTTCAAACTTTTGGTGAAGTTTTCAAGAAGAACTTGGTACGAAGTTACATATGGGCACAACTTTTCATCCTTAAACCGATGGACAAAGCAAAAGGACGATCCAAACTTTAGAAGATATGTTGCGGGCTTGTATGATTGACTTTGGAGGTAATTGGGATGATCATTTGCCTCTAGTTGAATTCGCCTACAACAATAGTTATAATGCTAGTCTAGATATGCCACCCTATGAGATGCTCTATGGTAGAAGATGTAGGACGCCCGATGTTGGGAAGAAGTTGGAAAAAGGGAATTGGCAAGCTTGGATGTAGTGTTGGCGACAACTCAAAAGATTGAGATGATTCGGGCAAGACTTAAAGCAGCGCAAGATAGGTGGAAAAGTTATGCCGATAATCGAAGAAGACCAATCGAATTTGAAGTAGGTGATTTTGTTATGTTAAAAGTTTCCCCGTGGAAAGGCGTTTTTAGGTTCAAAAACAAAAGGAAAACTAAGTCTGCGGTTTATAGGACCATTTAAAATCTTGAAACGTGTTGGCAAGGTAGCATATGTGTTGGAATTGCCCGAGAAATGAGAGGTATTCATAATACCTTCCATGTGTCTTACTTGAGAAAGTGTCTAGCAGATGAGACTAGTGTAGTTACTTTGGATGATATCGAGATTGATCCGGAATTACTTTCACAAAAGGATGAATCGGAAGCGATATTAGGAAGGAAAGTGAGACAACTTCGCAACAAAGAAATTCCGCTAGTAAAAGTGAAATTGAAACATCGTAAGGGTACAAGTATTAGATGGGAGCTTGAAGAGAATATGAGGAATAAGTATCCTCATTTATTTCAAGAGTAGATTCCGAGGACGGAATCCCATTTAAGGGTGGGAGAATTGTTACACCCGAAAACCATCGAGGTATTATTTTATATGAAAACTAGTTAAGGTATAAGTTATTATGTAAGTGTGCAAAGATATAACAAGTTATGTGGCCAAGATAGGAAAAACAAAACTTGAGGGACTAAAATTGTCATTAGGCTAAACTTATTTTGATAATTATCTTTTCCCTAGATAATTCTACAAGACTACAAAAAAAATATACAGAGGGTGTTTGCTAGGTCGGTTTTACAGGAAGAAAAAGAAGAGGGAAAAAGACTACTTGGTTCTTGTGTGTGTTTGATCAAGAATAAGGTGTAAACTCAAGCTATAGAGAATCCTTTATCGCAAAACCAATCACAAGAGAGTAAGTTGTTAATTTTAATTAGGGTTCTTGATAAAAGTATGAGTAAAAGATTAAAGGTTGTTAATTTCTTATGTTATCATTCAAATAGTCACTAATTAGGGCTAATTTCATTATAGGAATTAAATAAGGAACAAGTAGCAATCCAAGTAGAAACTAAATTGGTGAAATTGAAGTAAGTATTATAGCTAAACTTTTTTATGTAACCATAATTTTATTTTTAGAATTATGATGTATAATGTTTATGGAGCTTGTTGTAATGAAAGTGGCTTGGATCCAATGCTAGTTAAATGTAATGTTAGCATATTGTTTATGCTTGATTAAGGTATGTATAATTATTATGAATTTGCTCCTAATGATGTTATGGCTAGTGTACCCCACTAGTTGTGACCATGTTTAATGATAGTTTATGCTATGTGCTTACTAAGCGTTTTGCTTATATGTTAAATTAATGTTGTTTTATATGTGTTGGAGAATCTAGTAAAGGTAAGGAAATGGAGTAGGATGATCCCTTCATGTTTATAGCTTTTGGATTCGGTAATTAGAAGACTCCGTCTTTTGGACCAAGATTTTTGGAAGTTGGAAGCTGGTAACGCTCTTATTATACATATTTATCCCATCGATTATATATCATATATCTATTATATTATATAGAATATCATGTTTTTGTGTAGAATTGGCACTAATCTGGTTGCAGGATTGAACGAGAGAAGGAAGTTAGAAATATCACTAAAAGGACAATAAAGTAACAACTACAATAAAAGGAAGGACTTGGAATGAAAATACAAACATAAAAGACCCAAGTACGCCGGTCTTAGGACTATGTGCGGCGTACTTGCTTGGCGGGTAAATGAGATTGAATCTACACGAAGTACGGCGTACTTTCTACGAAGTGCGGTGCATTATCTTGTCAGTTACAAAAGCAGAGTTATTGATTGCATTCATTGTGAGGTCGATCACTTGTCCTCAATTACTAAACTCTGGAATTAAACTAGGTCAAATGAAGTTGATAAAATGAAAGGTACAAACCAAAAGAAGAGGGGGCCAACATCTAGTAAAGTAGGGGAAAGTATACGAAAGTGGTATTGGTTAACTCATACCAAGTTCATCATATCAAGGTCAAATTTTAATCCTATTACTGTGACAGAGGGTAGGAGAATGAGTCAAGTAGAGTTTTCTCTGTGGAAACCATTTATTTTTTCGTTGTAATCACTTTGGTACAATTCTCTATTTCTATGAATTATATTATGAATTTTATGAAATCTATGTCGAATGATATGTTTTTTGTTACTGAGATAATGGAGTAGTCGTTCTTATGTTTATTTGGGTGATGTAGTTATATGGTTGTTTACATTGTAATGTACTCTTACTATTTGATACTATGCTTAAGCTTAATTGATGAGATTATGCTTGGAGCAGTGTTGAATGTTTGATGTATCTCTATGGTAGAAGTAGGTTGAAAGGGTCTACCACTTTGGTATTATTTCAAGGTGTTTGTCTATGGCAACTTGGTGTTTACCTTGTAGAAATTGGTCGACAAAATGTTTATCAACCCATCCATGATCTTGTTTAATGCCTTATCTCATGTCTAACGAACTTGATGAGGAAATTGGCTTATGTATACTTCTGTTATGAACCATCCTTAATGCATTTTATATATTGAGAATTATAGGTCGAAAGGGATTCTTAATATGTTGGATAGTTATTTGTAAGAGTGATCACCAGTCAACTCTTGCTTATATATCTTGTTCATGATTGCTTGCTCACCATTTACATGTTCACTTTCATGTTTCTTAGCCTAAATAAACATAACTTTTAATCATATAAACGAACAATCTAAATTACTAGTCTTTGTATAATTGACAATCTAGGGACTTTACTTTGACACAATTGCTAACTTGGCTTTTCTACAATCTCTTGGGACGACATGGTCTTACCTAAACCTTTACTATAAACGGGGGTTATACTTTACTCGTGTGTTTTATATATTAAGGAAATATGTGAAATTAGTATTATAAATTTAAGGGTAGACCATAAAATAACAACTTACTTTCTCAATTTTACCGAGATGAAACACTTACTTTTTTATTAACATTTAAGCCAACGAAACTTTCAAATATTGTTCTGAGGTGAAATACTTACTTCTTTTATCAACATTTATGCCAACGAAACTTTCAAATATTGTTCTGAGATGAAACACTTTTTTTCAATTGTTAACCTCAGAACAATATTTGAAAGTTTCGTTGGCTTAAATGTTGATAAAAAAGTAAGTGTTTCACCTCAGAACAATATTTGAAAGTTTCGTTGGCATAAATGTTGATAAAAAAGTAAGTGTTTCATCTCGGTAAATTTTAGAAAGTAAGTTGTTATTTTATGGTCTTTACCCTAAATTTAAAGCTTTTGAAACACATCAAAGTTTTTGGCGCCGTTTCCGGGGATTGGCATTGATAAAATCAAGTTGATTAAATGTTTTGAGACTTTTTACAAACATAGCCGTATAGGTTTCTGGCAAACTGAATCTGAATTTGCTTTCTGAGACTGAGTGTATGCCGCACTTTCAAGTTTGTGCGCCGTATTCTCTGGAAAAATTTAAACTACACCGGTTTTACTTTCTAAACCGCTGATGCGTGGTTTTGTAACCTTACAACAGGTTTTACCTCTCGAGGGATCTCAAGAGGCTTACAACCCCACCAGGCAGTGTACCTGACCGATGTAGTATAGGATAGTGGTAAGTACGGGGGATTGATCGTTCTCTCACAGGGAATAGTGTTCGTTAGGATAGAAAAGCTACTCTAATAGGTCTAAGGGTGGAAGGAAGATTCTTTTTGTATTTTTTGTATTTTTTTTAGAAAGCAATTAAAATCTCGGTTTTGGAAGAAGGGCGGAATTAGTTACTAGTCAACTAACCCAAGTTTACTACTTATGCAAATTAAAATAAAATAAACATCTAAACTATTGTGGTTGTGAAAACAATATGGAGAAAGTTGTGTTTACTTAGATTTCATTACTCCCTAACTATCTTTTACCGGTTAATTGATATGTGTGTTACTTGTGTGGATGAAGGGTGTATTCCTAATAACTCATGGAGTGGCATACATATCTCTCCAATTCTATGAGCTATGTAGCCTTATATCGCTACTTGGCCATGCACGGCACAAAGTAGGGGTGTAAACAGTGCTATCGCGTCTAAATACTACATTACCACTACCCTAGTTCGCGCTACATGTTTCCCCCAGGCCAACGACTCAAACGCACGTTACCCATCAAAGAGTGGGCCCGTTTTCTTGACTAACATTGATTGGAACGAATCATCCAACAAACACACCCACACCATCAACCAATAATTAATAGCTTAGGTTTATTAGATCTAAGCAAACCTAAAGAATTAGCTACACATGTTAATTAAAAAGAAAGCAGAAAGAGATAAACAACACACATATCGACATATTCGGATTAGAAGTTAAAGTGAAGACTTATCTTCTATTATAGCCGAGGGTTCCAAGGGTTGGAAACCCTAAAAGTACAGAAATTCGTCTTTAGGTTTGCCTAAAGTTCCTCCACAAAGTTCCCCTAATGAAATGAAAATTAGAAAACTATATATACGATTTACCTCTGACGCGTCAGGTTATGAAGAGCTGAGCCGTCAGCTCGCGCCAATAGTTTATCTCGATGGCTAGATCCTTCATGACCCGTCACCGTTATAAAACCTTCCTGGGCTGTCACCTCTTTTAATTTATACCTGACGCCTATATTTTCCTAACACCCTGACGCGTCCAGGTGTTAAATCCTCTGGCCGTCATTTGAAATTGATTTTCACTCTTTATTCACGACTTGTCGACGGCGTCACCTTGTTACTTCTGTACGCCGGTCAGTTATAATCTTCTATCCTTTTGATTACTTTGTCGTTTTAATTCACTTTATGCTCCCAAAAACGTCGAGATATAGCATGTTTTACCAGATCTCCTCTCAAGGAACGGTACCTACAAATGAAAGAACGATTTCAGCGGCATATTTGAATCACATTTATACGAATTACGAGCTTAAATGACGCCCCTAAAAAGCGTAACATTTTCGTCCTCATCAAATACCCTTACACTTGGGATTTGCTATATCCTCAAGCAATGAGCCTTTTATTCCAATCAAAAATATGAGTTAGGTGGTCATTTAAACACGATATCAAAAGAATTACAACAAATAGTATTAGACCCTCAATTCCATAACACACCGAAATCATACACTAGCACCTCACAATAGTTCTTGGATTCTCACATCTCTCAACAATGTCATCAAAGTTTATATCTCATTAATGTGGAAACCGGAAATATACATCCTGATGAGCGTTTCTAGAGCTAGTGCAAGCAGAGAACACTAGTATTCGGTTTCCCAAGGAGGGTTGAATGTCTCGTCACTCCAAAGCGTGAGCTATGTGTAGGTGATTAAGTTTAAAAAGAAGGTTTCTGGTTTGTCTATATACAACGGACAAATTAACAGGTAAAGAAGCGGTAAAAACGACATGAAATAAGTAAACGAGTAAAGAGACATGTAATAAAACGGACTAAAATAAGCGGTAACTAAAGTGGATAAGAAATGAAACGGTAAATAAATTAAAAAGACAATGTGTTTGCAACAGCGACGGCGAATAATTCGTTAAGCTGAGGTAACAAAGTTTGCAACGAGTTATTCTGCGTTTCTCGAGATTATTGTTGTTAATACTTTTGAAAAGATATTAAGCTCAAGACGAGTGGATTCAATCGGTTCAAATTTCGTCTTCAGATAATTACTCCACCGTTAAGGCAATCTTTCGTTACTTATACCAAACGTTTAACACTCTCACTAAACTCACAAACTCGAGTGCTAAGCAAACACGAATTCTAAAACCTCCTCGAGACTCATATAAAAACTAAAGCGATAAAGAAATATAAAGACTTGTAAATATTAAAACGTAAAATATGTTTTGGTTTTAATCTAATTATAAAAGAAAATAAGTCAAAGTTAAAGAATAAAAAAGGAAATAAAATAAGTAAGTTAGAAAGTTAAAAGAAATTTCGGCAGAGTGCGTGTTAGTAAGAACAAAAAACCTCCCATCCCCGAAGAACGATGAGAAAATAAAAGTCTAATCGACTGCGAAAAAAATAAGAATAAAAAGAAA